>OOFC01010381.1:17549-27930 GCA_900323345.1 Pseudochromis fuscus
CATCTTTGTTTTCCTGAGGGGAGTCACTTCACTTAGTATCTGGGTTAGAGGGATGCTAGTTGGTTATTATGGAAGCCCTAACAGGACGTGGTTAACTATATTTTTATTTTCTCCGTTTTCCCGGGATAACGAGATAATTTCAGTGGTTTTCTCGAGATCTCAAGTTATTTCTCTCGTTATCTTGAGAAAACAGGATTATCTCGTTATCTCGTGATGACAACATAATTTTCTGGCGATCTTGAAATCATAACAAAAGGCTGATTACTGTTTTTATCCGGACCACGACGTTCCATGCTTCTGCACACAGTGAGCTTTGTGTTGTATTTTCTGTCATGAAATTTCATTTTTCTTCCGATTTCTTTTAATTCATACTTGTAAGCTGTACAGCACCATCCTGTTCAATGCTTCCTACAGGTGATGGATGGATGATCAAGACCATGTCCCCAAGCAACACAACGAGGTACAAAAACAAACTATCAGGACCATACACTGTATATGAAAGATGGACAGAGTTGAACAATTGAAAAAAGGAAAACCAATGCAGAGATGCAGGAAGTGCAAAACCACCACTGGCTGCTAGATGTTGGCATAAAAAGGATCTGGCTTCAATTTACTTCTTCTAAAAAATCAAAAGCTAACTCAGTACAAGTCATTGTGATGGTGTTAGAATGACATGTCACAATAATCCATCATTTCAATACAGTCTGGTCAAGACTTCCTGAACATCTGAACACATCAGCTCCTCCCTCAAACCCACCGGTTTGTCTGAATGGACATTTGTCCAGGCTGTCAGGGAGCACCAGTCCAAGGCCGGCCACATCATCAGCTGGAAAGAAGTCCTTGACTAAGTCACCATGGAGATGAAAAGACACCATTCATGTCAGACTGGTTCATTCAGACAAATGTTTTTCAAAGGCCACAGTTTTATCAATATTTATGAGAGTTTGTTACTTCCATAGGTGCCAGGTGATCTCCCCAGTAGTGATGACACGATTACTTATTCCTACCCACACGACGTTCACTGTTCAAGTTTGTGAAGCTTCAGTATCGATGCAGCAGATCTGAAGCAGAGTGAGGCCGAGTGAGGCCTCCACCCTCCGACTCTCCCCTCTCTCATCAACACATCACACAGACAAAGTGCCGTGCCCCTCGATCCCACCCGCCCCTCTTCACTGACTCATCACAGCCGCTCAACATGTGTCAGGCGAGCCAGCGGCCTCCATCTGTCTCCCCTAGAGCCAGCCAGCCATGTCCATCCCAGAGAGCCACACAGGCAGAGAAAAAGTAATTCCCAAGACAAAGTGCGTTATGCCAGGCAGCCGTTCCCCTTGAAAATGAGAACTCCATTTGGGGAGCAGAGGTAGTTTAGCAGGCAGGCCGCTCGCCTGTGTGTCAGGGAGGCTCGGAAACATGGTCCCGGCCACGCGGCGGAGAGCTGCACGGCTGTAGATAGTGAGAGGAGATTTGTCATCCTGAGCCACATGCTGACATGATGCCTGGCTTTTTTAAATGTAAAACACACACAAGCTCAAAAAAGTTTATATGGCTACACATACACAGACAAACAGTCACTGGCACCAACTTCAGGTCAATATTGGGATTTGTTTTATTTTTTGCACGCAGCCCACCAGAAATGATTATTTACAGTGCAGCAGCTGGTTTATGCAAATTTAAAGTTATTGGTTTTGTTTTCAGGGAATGTGAAGAAATGTAACCACGACTTCACTGATGCTCAAAAAACTACAAATTACAGATAATCACCAAAATGAAACAACGTATGTTCCAAACCAACACATCATAAGAACTAAGAGTGAGGAACACTTGCATTCTGGAGCATAGTGGAACAAATGTAATGTACCACTAGTGCAGTACAATGCATGATGGGAAATACAGGCCAGAGGGTGTATGGTGAGACACACACATTGCACAAGTCCAGTCTCTTTTTAACCCTTTAACACCAAATGTATCGCTAGCGAAATGTTTACACAAGCCAATCTGGATTACCGTAATTAAGCCATGGTTTGAACAAGCAGTTTCTGAGAGATGAGACGTTGCCCTTTACAGTTAATACGGTGTCAGTCAGTCACCGTCTATACCTGCTTCCCCACACTTGGGTCTGCTGGAGCCTATCCCAGCTGTCATTGGGCAGGAGGCGGGGTATACCCTGGACAGGTTGCCAGCCTATCGCAGGGCTAACATACAGACAAACACTCATACTCCCACTCACACCTATGGTTTAGTTTGACCATTTCAGCTAGCAAGCATGTCTTTGGACTGTGGGAGGAAACCAGAGTACCCGGAGAAAACCCACGCATGCACAGGGAGGACATGCAAACTCCACGAGATTCCGAGATTCGAACTCCAAACCTTCTTGCTGTGAGGCGCAGGCGCTGCTACCCACTGCACCACCGTGCCTCCCTCAATATGATGTCATTACGGTAATTTCACTTGCATGTCTACCAGAAGCCAGCAAAGTAGTCCCCTTACAATTTACATGTTTTAAGAGAGTTTTATTGAATAAAAACACTGAAATTGTTTGAATTTGAAATCAAATAAGCAAAAAAAAGCCCAGGTGGACATTTGGAGGCTCAGATGTTAAAGGGTTAAAAAAAACATGTGGGAGTGGGCTCGGGACCACCATAATCGACATCTTGGACTACTACACCACTTCAGGGTCACTGATGTCACTCGGGGGTTTAGCAGCTACTCGACCTGGTACTGTAGGCGTGCTCACTGTCGGATTCGTTTGTGCTTTGATTGTCAGTGATATGAATAATCCAGCTGTCCATCTGTAAAGTTTCATTCACTTAATGTCGCTCATTTAATGTCTGTTAGCATCTAACTTAAACTAATGCAGAATTTGCGGGGTTCGACCTTTCAATCAAGCTGCCGCTTGCTAACCACAGGAATGTTGCCATAGTGATTGGTGGGATGAAGGGAGGGGCGGACCCACAGCAGATTTTAGGACAACCAGCACATAATCAAGTTAAACTTTTTTTTTTCTTTCTTTCGTGCTCGTGAGGAAACGCACGGCTGGCAGATTTATAAAACAAAGTGCTCTCACGCCACGCGCCGCCTCGTTTCTCTGATGCAACCTGTCACACAAATGCAAAGCTCACACACAGCAGCTCAGCAGGTACCCAGGGCAAAAAACCCCAAAAAGATTAATACCCACTGTGTGTTGTCTTTTGGGATTTGAGATGTAAAAACTCCTAAATGCACAGAGCGGACATTAATGCTTCCATCCGTGGTGCTAATGGGAGCGTGAATAACATGGACAGTGATAAGGAGCATAGGGCAGAGGAGCATGGGGCTGTGGAGTCTCTGCTAAATGGCTCGGTTTACGCTGAAAGATGCTTTCAGCTGGGGACAGATAGTAGAGTTTTGAAAGAAATATGGATGCTCTTTCCCTGGTTTTTATCTGTAATACTGATCCAGAAATGTGTTGATAACAAGCTGACACGGAGCCATCGTCAAACTCTTCACTGTTATCAAGTGACTCAGAGCGACCAGGAAGACTCTGAGTTTAGTGCAGATTTTGGCACATGTACAAAGTGTTGGTATAGTAGTAAAAGTAAGATTGATGTTAAATGATTTTTAAAGGCCTGTATCTTTTTTTTTTTTTTTTTTTTTTTGCTGTGACCTGAGCAAAGTTAATAAGTCAAGTCTTTCTCTTTTTTTTGCTTGGGTAGAATACATCACAATTTGATTAATCTCTGCCTACAGTAGAGATTGTCAAGGAAGATATAGAGATAAGGTTGGGAGAAATGAAGGAAGGAGAGAAATTTTTCAGCCACAAAAAAATATCAGTGCACTTCACTTGCACAATGACAGCCATATAAAACACTCAGGAACACCTTATCAGTGATCTGCTTAAAATTAATCTCGCAGCCTTGATTTATTTTTAAAGGCAGATTTTCTTGGAAACTCGGGGAAACTGAGATGGCATTGAAAAAGGTGACATTACCCCACTTCCACTTGTAGTGTGCTTATTTACTCATAAATCATATTTCAAGGCGGACTGCGAAATTAAATGACTTATCAGATTTTTTTAGCAGAGCTCGACAAACACTGTCACAGATTCATCTTTGGATAAGGAAGGAGGACATAAAAAACAATGAAGGCTTTCAACTCAGAGAAATAGAGGATTTCACACAGAACATTATCAGCATTAGCTTGGCTTTTAGAGGTGCTGTCATTGTTATCATGGATGCAGTAATTTATGATTCTTTTATCAGGCCAATCAAAATAGGCAAGATATAAATACCTGACATGTTTCGACTGTCAGACTGCAGCTGAGGCGTGTCATTTAAAAGCTCTACTTCCTGTAGGCGTGACCGACCCAATGGATCTGACAGATCCACCCCTCCATCCGATGGTCATTGGAGGAGAGAGCATGAAGCCCATTTCCATGATCCAACATTTGAATTTGTTGTTTTCTTAAATTCAAGTGTCGGATCATGTTTCACAGCCAGTGGTTGACAAAGTACTCAACTTCAGTACTTGAGTCAAAGTACTGATACTCATGGTCAAATCTTACTCAAGTACAAGTAAAAGTTATTGGTCAAAATGTTACTCAAGTTAAAGTACTAAAGTACTTACCTTTAAAAAAAGGACAGTTTCTAATATCAGTACATTGCTGTATCATTCTCAGTGCCCGAGTCAATCCCCGATTAACGTCTGCTTCCTGTTAATGTGGTATTTTAAGCTGAAAGGGCTTCGATGAAAACAAAACTCCTTCCTGCAGAGTGTGCGTAATACTTTGTTGGTTGACTGTTCGGTCTTTCTTTTTTGTTTTCAAATCTCCCATCGAGAGGCTAACATGCTGTTTAGCGTAAAAAAAAAACAACAAAAAAACGTAAAATGGCAAAACCGTGCTGTTTCCTGTCTTCCCTCTTTATTGATTGGTTCCGCTGCCGGTCACTTCCTGCCAATTTGTGCATGCACGATGGTAACTCTACCTGGACCAACTGCCTGAAATGCTTTGCCAGCATAGACTGTATATAAAGTAAGTAACGACACACTTCCTGGGAATGTAGTGGAGTCCAAAGTGCAATATTTGCCTTTGAAATGTAGCGGAGTGAAAGTAAAAGTTTCAAAAAAACAAATACTCAAGTAAAGTACAAATACTGAAAAAATGTACTTAGGTACAGTACTCAAGTAAATGTACTCCGTTACTGTCCACCACTGGTCACAGCTGTCACATGACACCTCTGAAGAAGACATGCCAGGTATTTAAATCTTAGCTGTTTATATTGGCTTGATGAAAGAATCATCGATATCATTTAAGAAAACATAATGAACCTTTTTGAGCTTTTCATATCAAACCAGGCTCAGGACTGTGTAACTCTCACTCCTCTGTCTTCCAGGAGCTGAATATCCCTTTTTTGTATGTTGCAATATTCACTGACCCCTCCCCCCCATATCTAGACTATCAGCAGCTTGTCTTATTGAAATTCTCCTACACATAACAGCTTACCATCGGGGATGATTAAATTTTAAGAGCAGCACTATAGTGTTATTCAGAAGTGGATCATGCAGTGAATGTGAAAGCCTAAATGTTCTCGCTGTTACTTTGTTGTCAGTCTTCTAAACTAACAGCTGAATCTCCGACAGGCACCGCTGCCTCTGCTGCTCTCAGTCCTCTGTGTATCGCAGCCAGCTCAGTGATGGTGCTGATGGTGTTTCTGCAGAGAGGGATGGGGCTATAAGGGAATCTTGCTGACACGCAGGCTAAAACCAGTTTTTCTTATGTCTAATAATCCTGAGGAAGGACCATTTATTATGGTGCCCTCTGAATTTTATATATGCTTTGCATTAATCACAGACCTCTCTGGCTGAAGGTCCCCTCAGTTTAAAGATGGTTTATTGTGTTGCTGAGGTGCTAAATGCAGGAGTTTCTGGGGTGTGTATTTGTGGCTGTGCTAATGTGAGCTGGTTTGTGTTTTTAAATGTAGCACTGTGCTCATATATGCATTCACATTCCTTCATGAGAGGGAAAAGAGAAAGAGAGGAATGAAGTGCTACAGACTTCCATTATATGTGGTGGCTGAAAGCAGCCTGTGATGACTTGTAAGTGCATGAAGGCCACAGCTGTGAGGAATATCAATAGCAGGGAGACAAGAGTGGGATTGTTTGTCGTTGTGTGTGTGTGTGTGGTGGAGGTGTGTGTCTCTCTTCATAGAGCTTATTGTGAAGTGAATACATACATTTCTGTCTTTACCTGCACATGTGTGGCTAAATCTCTGAATGCAGTATGCATTGCAGCACCTGTGCAGGTATGTGTTGTGGTCTTTGAGGGGTTTTTTTTGTGTTTATTTCTCTGAGTTTTCCTTGAGTCGATCTGCTTTCTGTCCATGTTTCACTGGCTGTGTCTCCCCTGTCTTTTTCTGTTTTTTTTTTCTTTTCAGAGCCCTCTCTCTCTCTGTGTTATGTTGTGTGTCTTTTGCTGCATTTGTGTGGTGTCGGAAACATCAGGAAATGAGTTTCCGAGTTGGAAAATGCACGTGAACGGCCACTTAAGTCAGAAAAACAACTGGGAAAGTCGATAAAGAAAAGGTGCCTGACTTTTTCTTGGCATCCATGTTGTTTGTTGTTTTCTGACTTTGCGAACTGAAAACACGTGAACGCACCGAAGTGGGAAGAACGACTTCCTGACTCGGAAAGTGGGATCTTCCAAGAAGCACATGAATGCAGCATAAGTTCTCGTCCCTCCTGTGTGATTGCAGGCCCCGCCCCTCACCTGTGCTGACCTGGGTCTTGTCTGGTAATCGCAGCTCCCTCACTAACACTCCCTACCTCTATCCTGTCTTTTGCAGCATTCATGTGGGGTCGTAAACATCGGAAAAACAAGTTTCAGAGTCGGAAAATGCACGTGAATTTCAACTTAAGTTGGAAGGACACCTCGGAAACTCGAGAAAGAAATAGGTGCCTGACTTTGAGACTTTGTGTCATATTTGTCAACATGGCGAGCAATGTAAATGTAAAAACAAGTTTATATGAAGTTTATATGAATATCGTGCACTTGATCCGTTTCTTTTGGTCCTCATTGTCACAAAACAGCTCTGAAAACAGCTGTCAGTTTATAATTTATACTCTCTAAGGAGTAAAATTCTACACACCATTGTCGTGGCATCCATGTTGTTTGTTATTTTCCGACTTTGTGACCTGAAAGCACGTGAACACACCAAAGTCGGGAGAACAACTTCCCAACTCAGCACATGAATGCAGCATCAGTCAGTTCACGTCTTCTTTTACCTGTGATGATGTGATTTTCGGTTATACTAAGATCTTCAAAGGACACACTCTATGTATGGTCTGTGTGAAGGTTAGATGCAGGTGATATAGGTTATATATATATAGGTATAGGTTTTCAATCAAAGTGCTGTACATAAAGAAAAAAACATCAGAAATCCAGACATAAATAACATATTAAAAACCATAAAAAGGACAATTTAAGACTCATATGTGACAGTAAATAATGAGTCTTCAGCTTTGCTTTAAATACATCAGTGGAAGATGCCTTCCTGGTTTCCACAGGAAGACTGTCCATATTCACATACTATTCACATACAGTTTCACCAAATCAGTCAATACAATGGGGCAAATAGATTTACAATTTTATAAGTTAGCAATAGCACCTTAAAGTCTGCTCTGACCTGAACAGGGAGCCAGTGCAGAGAGGCTCTTCTTTTGCAGACCATATAGACGTATATTACAGTAGTCTAAACATGACGAGACAAAAGCATGACGTAGGACCTCACCATCCTGAAACGACAAATCGGTCAAATCTTGGCAATATTTCTGAGATGGAAAAAGGCGACTCTGATCACTTCTTTAACATGAAACTCGAATGAAAGATTTCGATCAAAGAGCACAACAAGATATCTAACTCTGTCTTTACAATAAAGAGCACAATCACCCAAACACTGAGTAAAATTATCAACGAGAGGATTTAGTCTTGTAGGTGAAATAACCATCATTTCTGTCTTGGCAGAGTTCAGAAGCAGGAAATGTGTTGATAACCAGCCCCTAACAGCTGAGAGACAGGCCTGAAGTTTATTAATGTCAGGTCCACCTTGAAGGACTAATTCAGGGGTGTCAAACTCATGCCATGGAGGGCCGAGACCCTGCAGGTTTTCTTTCCAACCGGTCACTAAAGAAGGTGATTTTAATCCCCGACACCACCTTCAGTTTGAGGGAAGGAGCTAATCAGTGAAACCAGCCGCTGGACACACGGTTGGAAAGAAAACCTGCAGGGTCTCGACCCTCCATGGCACAAGTTTGACACCCCTGGACTAATTGCATGTATAACTGCAAATCATCTGCATAACAATGAAAGGAGATCCCAAAGCAACAGGTTGCTCAGGGGAAGTGTCCAAGAATAGTTTAGGGATAAGTGAGACTTGTTGAGTTATGCAGAAGAAGAGTCGGCTGAAGGAACTCTACTTGCATGCAGTGTGTATGTGCAGCTCTGACCCAGGACCTCTGACTCTCTCCAGGACTTGTACATCTCCAGGACTGGAGGGCACACAGTCTGGATCACAGCCGACCCTCCTCACCCTGGACACAGTCTTTTTGAGACGCTCCCCTCAGGCAGGAGGCTACGGTCCATCCAGACCAGAACCTCCAGTTTCTTCCCCTCAGCTGTTGAACTCATGAACCAAATAACTACATTTCAGCAACAGTCACTTTATTTGGCACTTTAACTGCAACTGGTCCACATCCTGTTTCTACTTGCACTATCCTGTTAAAATAAATAAAATAAAACATTGCATGCCCTTCATTTTTATCATTTTTCTTTTTACATAGTAGTACTATAATTTAGATTTTCTGTTCTCTGTTGCACCATTCACCAAAGCAGATTCCTAGTTGGTGTACTTCCACTTACATGGTAATAAAGACCATTGTGATTCTGATCTGTAATAAACATACATGAAGCACCAACAAGATGGTTCAGAGTCTTCATCCCATCCATACTTACAGCTGTTTTTGTGCCTCTTTGTTGGATTATTGTTTGCATTTGGGACTTGTTGTGTTTTAGATCTACCCTCCAGGACTCTGCAGCTCTTTGACTCTTGTAGGTTGTGTTAATTAAACTCTTTGTGATCATTCTGCACCTGCTCGTCTCCGTGTTTTAACCTGACCCACCACAGCACATCTGTGTGTGTGTGTGTGTGTGTGTGTGTGTGTGTGGGTGAGTGGGATGTGTTATGTAGATGTGCAGCATCACTCTTCATCCTTTATATACCACTTGAGGGTCAGGCTCCCCATGAAGACAACAGGGGTCTTAACAGGGCGCAGTCACTTAATGCCAGAGCCTGTCACTCATCACCAGGAGTCCCTCCATCTCCTCGCTGCTCATACGCTGCCCTCCGCTCAGCTGTCTCACTGACCAGCAAATAATGAGAAGTGACAGCCAAGGACAACCCAGTGCTCAGCCACAGCCTTGGAACTGAGTCACCATGCAAAACAGCAGAAAACCCACACAACACATACATGTACTCAACACTGCAGCGGCCAAACGTAGATTTCCACAGACAGGATGTGCACACGCAGGCCCGTGAGCTTTAAACAAGCCCCCATGTTGGGAAATGAATGTTAATGTTTAGCATCAGCATTTTCTGTAAAAGGATGTTTCCCTGCTTCATTTGAGGACAGTGTCGGGTGGTGGAAATTATTCAGGTTCATATTTTTATTTAATCAGTATAAAGGACATTACTCTAATAGAATGGGTAATTAGTTACAAGTACTTACCAACATTTGGAGATTTAGTTTTTTACGCAGGTGATGTGTCATGGTTGATTATAAATGTTGTTACGACCTGGCTCACAGGAAGGACACAAATGTTGAGTACACACAGATTTTGCCAGTAAAACGTACACAAACCAAAACTAACCCCAAACCAAAACCTGGAGCTGGTCAGAGAGAGAGAGCAGGAGGAGTCTGGCACCAGTATATATAGGTGAGTACCCAAAGCCAACCTCAGGAGCCAGGCATCCTCCTAAATTAACTCCACCCATAGCCCAACCACCAGGTGGGAAACTGGCACTGCTGTGGCCGTCACAATGTATATTAAATATATTATATATACACTACCGTTCAAAAGTTTGGGGTCACCCTACAAAAAAACAATTTTACCAATTTTAACAAAACATATGTAAACGACAACTGAACACAAACAGCAACCACAACATCAAGTTATACTGAGTAAAAGTTCTGTGAACCAGCAAAACGTCCCCCAACCATATCTCTGCCTCTCCTGTGTCTGACAATGGGAGAGACACAAGTGTTTCCTGTTAAGTCTGAAACATATGTAATCAGAGTAAAGCAGGTAGAACAAGCTGGTAGATCCCTCAGTCTGTACATAGTCATTGTTGTC
>OOFC01010391.1:1242-15781 GCA_900323345.1 Pseudochromis fuscus
GTCAGCTGGTACGGGAACTGAGGGGGCTGGACTGAGGAGGGGTCGTCGTACACTTCAGACTGGGAGGGGCACAGACACAGGACAACTCCAACTGAAACTATTCATTACGATGAATTGTGAGGACAAAAAACAGTTTGTGATTTCTTCCTGTTCAGTGGTAGTTTGAGGTGTGTGTCCCTGTCCTGTTTACCACTAGTGGAGCCTCCATGAGCTGCAGGAAGGAGTGGAGGCTCAGGGTGGACAGAGGCTTTCTCATGCGGGTCAGAGGGCAGCGCTCGGAGGTCATCGGGGTCATGAAGCCGCTGTGAGCTCGACAGTGGAGGAACCACACCCGAGACGAAGGAGACGATTCATTTACACTGAAGGAGGGAGACAAGTGGTTCAGGTGAAAACACTATTGGAACATATTAATATTTAAACCATATTTATAGTGAACAAAGTACAGACTTCAAAGTAAAGTGTTTATTTATAGTGTTTACACTCAGTGGTACCTCACTGCTCAGTCACTCAACAGTCTGAACATCCTGATCCTCACTGATGTTCCTCTAATGTGAACATCACAAACAAAATAAACAAAATAAAAACTAATATTGGTAACTTCTGATGAATGAACAGACACACTTCCTCCTTGAAGGTTCCTCTTTACTGCTGCACTGTGAACATGAGTCATTTTACACTTTATCACACAGTCCATCTCTTCAAATACACTTTATTAATCTGATCTCTTCATCCTGGTTCTAACATGATTCACATCAAAGAGACGAGAAGAACTCACCCGAGGTGCTTTAACACTGGGCCTCCTGTGATGAGGATGAACTGATACTTGGATCCATACACATACGCTGTCTCCATCATGGATCTATGCTCTGCAGAGAAACCAGCAACAATACTAGTGATCTAATTATAATACAATTCATAAATCAATCCTTCAAACTCTTTGTTACAGATATGTTGGTACTTTCAGCCTCTTTTACTCCCATCCTCCCTCCATCTTTGCACCTTGTGTTCCCAGACTGCGGACGTAACCCAGCACGATGTCCTTCTTCCCTCTGGCTGCCTTCTCCATGGCCAGGAGGTCAGCGTCTGTGTGGACATACTTGACCTCATCACGCAGAATGGCGCTGGAAGAGAAAGAGACAGAGTCAGAGTCTTTTTTAACTTTATAACTGAGGCGGTGTTGTTTACTTACAACAGGACTTCAGAGACGATGGAGTTGACATCGAAGACGGTGTCCAGATCAAAACTCAGGAACTCCTTACCGCCTCTATGGACACAAACACATGAGATCAAACAGTGGAGACAATTCACCAAACACATGCTGCTGAGGATCTAATGTAGTGTAACAGTCCTGCAGCGAGTCCTCCAGGTTATAAAGGTTACAATGTTCAGTTTTTATTGAGAGTGCTTTTGGAGGCTGGGTTCCTTTAAATCAATATTATGTATTCTGATTATAAGAAATACAATCAGTAACTTTCTCTACTGGATTATACAGTGATTCTTCATCAGTAGCAGTCCATTCAAATATCAGTGAATTAGCCTCGGGTGTGTGATCACCACAGGGAGACACAGTAAAAGTTGTCAGAATAAACCACAGGTTTTAAAGGACTTCTTCTGAGAGTCATAACTCAGATCTGAACACACAGACATGATACATGAATATTTTTATATTCAGGCTGATTTATACTTTCTGAGAATGTCATTATCTCTGATGTGTACTTGGAATACACTCCTGTAAATCAACTTTATAATCACAGAAGAAGAAGATACTCCCTGTAACTGCAGAACCTGGCAGATAATCATAAGATTTTAAAGTTTTTTTTTAGTATTAAAGCAATCCACTGATAGTTCTCTGTTCATTCATGGGTATGAAGATGATCCTCAGGGTTCCCACTATTTTTAAGAAACAACTTTCCAGGACTGTTTCTGTGACATCAGCTTGTGTGGTCGATGGTGGTGGACATGCTTGTATGTGAACTGTTTCAAAATAAAACTCAGGACCATAAACATCATTTCAGTAAACAGCTGTCATAGAGATGTCACAGTCTACACTCAGCAGAGCTAAATTCATTTTCCAGAACAACTCAGAGGTTTTCAGGACATTTTAACTTGTTTATCTTAATTTCCTAGAGTTTTCCAGGACTGAAAAACTCCAAGCTTTCCAGGTCACATGCTTACATCTACACAGCCTACCTGAAGAGAAAGGCCGTGTGCAGTAGTCTGTCGTCTGTGCAGTACGTGTAAACAGCCTCTTTATTACAGTTGACCTGCACAGCAACAACAAAGAACAATTTAATAAAAAACTGAAGGTTTAAAGCTTTAATGTCGACTTCTATGACAGACGAAGCAACAATAAGGACTATTCTTACCTTCCCAACCAGGACTCCATAATCCTGCAGGGCTTCTGCTGACTTCTCCAGCTCCACCAGGAACAGAGAGATGGTCGGAGAGACTGGAACCAGAGGAGGGAGGACAGAGATGTAGCTGATTAGTCAGTTAAAGGATTTTATCTAGCAGATACTACACAGGTTAAGAAGATCATATCATTCATATCATCATTATGATCACATTGAATTGGCTGCAAGTGGTGCCTGATTGTCTGTCCAATACCCCACCTCTCGCCTACTGCCAGCGGGGAGAGGCTCCAGCTCCCCCACGCCCCAACTGGATAAGTGGGTATAAAAGATGGATGGATGGATTATTTCTAAGGTTAAACTGAAAGATTAAGTGTTCCCTTATGGGCTGAGAATATTGCTCACTTCTGCTGTTTTCATGGGCTCACGAGGAGTTTACTGTTTAGAGATACTGAGTGAAAGCGATGCTACAACATATGATGATCTTATATAACACAATGCTGTGCTGTAGAATGAACCCTCAAACAGCTTGTGAAGTTATTAAAATTAGGTCTTACTCTATAAACAGGGAACACTGTTCTGCAGGACTACAGTTACACATTTAATACTTTGAATACAGTTGCTGATAATAGTGACATACAGTACTTTTATTTACAACTTCCTCTTGAGATATTCTAACAATGTCCTGTTGCTGACTTCTTCTACTAATAATCCTGATCTTAAATCAAACAGCTACACCCTGTGTCCTCTACTGAACCTGGAAGCATCCAGTGAGTATTTTTTAAAGTAACAGTACAGCTGATTTATGCGCTAATTTATTAGATACACCTGAACAGTCAAATCAAATTCAACTGTTCTGACATTAATGTTGTGATATCTGTAATGCTAATTTTCTTGCCACTGTTATTTCAGCATTGAGGTGATAGTTAGTGATGATACTGTGCTGTACTGCATTAGCAACAATCCCTAAAACAATAGCATCCCAAACACTGTAGCATCCCCTGTAACGACAACTTGTGTAAAATACTGAACGCTATTAGCTTTGTGAGGTCAGATGTCATGGTGAGTTATTCAAGTGGTCACTGATGATACACAAATCCACCAGCGTCTTTGTCTATGAATAGTTATTGGAACAGTAATGCATTTGTTTCCAAAGTCCACTGGCACGAAGGTTTATTGACATACTCCACAGTCAGAGCATGTCACTCACATCACATGCCTCCCATGCTGTAAAACAACACACAGCTCTGTTTCAGACTTTATCACTTTTGGCTTGATTAATCATCTTTTCTTGTAGCTCTTGTGCTGTTGTCAACAAATGCAGAATACAGTAAATGAATGTCATATTAGCATGTTTTAAATAGACTGAGGTGTTTACCTTGATGTTCAAAATAGATAAACATCATCTTCCCAGAGTGCAGTTTCTCATAGAAGTCTGCAGCGGTGTACTCCATCAGATCTGATGTGTTGGCCTTGTCTGTGCATCCTCCTGCCCTCATCCACACCAGGAACACAGCTACGCACATCCACATCATGGGGACTGTGTGGTGCACTATGCGAGGTGAAAACATTAGATATTATTATTAAATTAAGGTATGTAGCTTCAAATTAAATGAGACAGCTTCAAAGTGACACATGCGGAGACATAGTGCTCCTTTTTACTTCAGTGTAAAATCATCACAAAGCAGTGGTTCTGTAATATGGTTCTGAATAAACCAAAGAAGGGTAATATGAACACTAATTATTATTTGACCAACACAGGTTGTAATGTTATTAGCTGCTACAAACATGCTAGCTGACTGTTACCTGACTTGGGGCAAGCGTCAAAGTTCAACTTTTGTTTTCCCAAGACGAAAACAAACCACAGGAAATCTCCTGGTGAAGGGGAAAATATACATTTCTACGCTATTAGAAAATAAAAACCTATCATACGACTGTAAAATCCCCCCAAAAAGTCCAAAAATGGCGCTTTAGTTAGGAACATATCGATAAGTGATGCTAGCTGTTTAGCTACAGATGCTAGCTGCCTGTTGATAGATGTTGGTCCATAGGTAACTCCTGTAAATGTATAATGAACATGTCGACATATACTGGTGATCATACAGCTAGTTTGTAAAGTTATTCTTCGTTGGTTACACTGGGAAATTTGAGGAAATATGTCCTAACAGTAAGATGCTCCATCTTCAACAACACAACTACCAGACAGAACTTCCTGTTATCCTTTCATGATAAAATCATAATTGAAAATTATATGGTGGTTAATAGTCCATACCACCTTGTAAGAGGAACGGGATAAATAAATTGTCGACAAATGACTCTATCTAAACGCAACCTGCTTTCAATGCGTTATTATTTCTCCCAAGAACTCGTTTATTCGTCAAAGCAAAGGCTTTGTGCTTTTATTTTGAAAGCAAAGACACGCCCCCATGCGTTAGTTCTTCCTAACTTGACAGAACTTTCAGGAACTTGTTTTGATGTTCCTCGTTCTGCGAGAGACGCCCACGTGCTTCTTTAAACCAATCACATCAGGGAACAATTTTGACTTCAAAAGTAGGACCAATCACAAATTCACAGGGGGCGGGCACGTCCGCAGCTGACATCATCGTAAACCAATAAAGCAGGAGAGCTGTGGAGGCTGGGCGGCAGAGTTAGCGAATGAAATGGCGTACTGCAAAAGGGGGCGTGGGCGTGTTGTTCACTTGAAAGATTTAGCTCGGAAACAAGCAGGAATCTGTGGCTCTGTAGTCAGCTGTTTCTCACGGAGATAAGGCGGATTTGGAGCCAAGATGGCGGCCCATAGAGAGCTAGTTTCCGTTTTAATTGAGAACATGGGGGCGGGTCTAAAACTGCATCACAGCTGATCTGGAGGTTTTCCCCCCCTCAAGTTGTTTTTTGCAGAGAGCAGCTTTGCAGAGAATCACAGGGGGACCTCTCTCTTGTTTTCTTTCTCCCTTTCTTGTTATTTTAACCAGGCGCTTTAAAAAACTACATGCAGTTGTTTTTCCTTCAGCCTTACATCGATATTTTTTACCCCAGCGCAGTTTCACAATGCCACTTCTTTTTAGAATAAACTGCTTTTATGGCAATTTTCCTCCCGAATGCCATCGTCTTTTTGTCATCCACGGAGAATTTAGCCCAGGTCTGACCCAGTTTTAGTGTGTTTGCCTTCACAGCATCCCATGTGTTAGTGCGAGCCGTCAGAGGAGATGTTTTCGGCAGGAGAGGAGGTTCATTCCCGTTTGTTTACCTCACTGAAGGAGTCCTCCGGAGCTGCAATCTCCCCAACACTGGAGCTCAGTCTCACTACCGTCTACACCGTCCTCTACTCTTTCCTGTTTGTTTTCGTGTACCTGCAGCTCTGGCTCATCCTGCACTACGGACACAAGCGCTTCAGCTACCAGAGTGTGTTTTTGTTTTTGTGTTTGCTGTGGGCTGCGCTGCGGACGACCCTCTTCTCTTTCTACTTTAAAAATGTGGTGCAGGCCAACCAGCTGCAGCCTCTGGCCTACTGGCTGCTCTACTGCTGCCCCGTCTGCCTGCAGTTCTTCACCCTCTGCCTGCTCAACCTCTACTTCACACAGGTATGTGTGTGTGGGTCTGACTCAGAGAGGTGTGCAGTGTTTGTGTGACCTGGTTTCATAGAACAGCTGACTCTGCAGCTTTGGGCCTCTTTTGTGTACATTTTGATTTCACATTCAAGGCACAGTTGAACTTCCAGACAGACAGACACTGTTATATTATGATTCCTTTTAATCCAAACTCCTCAGATCCCATTACAAACATCAGCCAGTGGCCTGTGGGCAAACTCTCTCCAAGGAGCCATGTTAGCATTTTAACAATTACCTCTAAATGTGCAGTAAACAATGATCAAATCTTGAGCTCCCGTGGGGCTTTGACAGGGCTTCTGTGGCCTCAGATCTAAAGTGAAGACGTCATCTTTGGCACTGGGAGATTATGATGGCCAATTTCCAGCACAGGTTACAGACATAACAAAGATGTAAATGAGCATATAAGCCTAGCAGACTAATTAACTATGAAAATAATTGCTAGATAAAAGCACAAATGATTATTTTTCATGTGGATGGTTGGATTAATTTAGTAGAGTGAGGCAGCTGAGTCCAAGCAAAATTGTTTTCTGGAAGTAACACTGAGCTTTAAAGGAATATTCCAGCAATTTCAGCCTTGACATCACATAAATCACTGTCAGCCCAAAACTTGGCCTTTGACACTTTTGCACAGAGATGCAGTGTGTTTGTTATTAACCCTTGAACGTCCTTGTTTGGTAGATTTTAGCTGTTTTCCTCAACTAGCTGCGAGCTTTACCATAATTTTATAGAATTTTGAAGCTTGTCCTTTAAAAGTCAACATGTAAAGCTGTAACTACTTGGAGCTATCAGGGCGTTGTGACTGAAAAGAGAAACATGTACAGCTTCTATAGTAGCAGTAATATCCCAAAGGGTGAAACGTGGTCACCGCTGGCCTACATGTGGGTTGTTTGTGTTGCTTTTTGCTTTGAAAGCTCTGCAAATAGACTCCTGTCCTGGGGTGAGAGAGGGTGCTGGTCCCCCGTCTCCATTGATGTTTCCTACTCAATAAAGTGGACTGGACTCAAGCAAATGTCCCTGCCTTGCAGCATGTTATCGCTAAGTGTGTGTGTGTGTGGGGGACACAGTTGGTCAGTCACAGTTGTTGTTTAACACCTGACTGCTCCAAATGTCAAAGACCTGTTTGTTCCCCCACTCGGAGGCACCTACACACTCAGTTGGGAACGCCACCACCTCGGTGCAATCACCGCTTCTAGGAAAACCACGAGATCCTGTGTCTCATTTACATTTGAGCTGAGTGGAGGGGAAGCTCGTCCAACTGGCTGGGTGAAGATTTGCTAACTGATGGTGTCATGTGACTGCTGAGTAGACACTGGAGCCCATCAGCTGATCTGTGACCAGTCAATGCACACAAGCTACATGTATGGGCAGCAAAAACAGCTTTATATTCCAGTTTATGCTGTTTTCCATATCTGCTTAACCTGTGATTATAGGTTTAAAAATATGTTTCTCATGTTGAATACCATGTGACCGACCAGCTCGGTGAACAAACTTTTCCTCCTTGTGGTTTCTCGTCTGGTCAGGTCACATCTGAGTAATATATCCAATTCATATTTTCCTCCACAACTCACACTGAAACCTCTTTTTCCAGTTTTAATCAGTAATATAATCAAAGACATGTATTTATACTAACAGTGGCTCAGCTGGTTATATGTACTGCTCGTAATCATGAATGTGCAGACAATAATAATGATTTACAGGTGGTTTCGAGGCTCATTTATCAGTGAACTCATTCACATTGGACAGTGTCCTCAGGTTCAAGGGTCAGACTCGCCTCCTCACTCCTCCCTTCATATCCAAATATGGTCACTTCTGGCTCCAAAAATCCAACATGGTGACATTCAAATACCAAACTCAGTCAGTTCCTCACAGGATGAACCTCAAAAGATATCTACCAAAATTATTTTATTTTCTCCTGAAATACTGAAAAGCGTCTTCGACTCCTCGCTACATCCAAATCCCACAACCTGAGGTGGTAAAATAACTGTGGCTTTCCTGTTGGCAGGAACCTGTGATGAACGCTGTCACCCAGATATCGCTTTGTTGAAATGGGATTTAATCCAAGAAAAGGCTGGGAACCCATCTCCTCAGCTGTATTTATCAGACACACTGCATCAGAAGTGTTTCAGTGGCAGGTGGAAACGTCCTGGTTAATAATTATTTGTAATCACTGAGCGAGCATGACTCAGTCAGATTGTTGTTTTATCTGACCAGCAGCCCAAACCACACAGGAAAAAATGTCACATCCTCACATTTGAGAAGCTGGAGCTTGTTGTGATGATTTAGGTTTAAAAAAAAAAAAATACCCATGATGATGAATTTAATGTCAAAATAGCTGCGAATTAACCGTCAATCATTTCTTTTTAACTGTGTCAGGTCCCAGTGCAACCACATGCTCACAGTGTAGTATCACATACAGACAATTATGAACTGAATGATGCAGATTCTCCTTAACAACACTGTTTAATGTTGATGCAAAGTAATAAAATCATCACGTGGAAGTGTGGAAATAGGGGTTTTCTCATGAGTCAGACATGAACACAAACCTGTGATTTACTTCCTGCTTTTTGTTACATTGTATCCACGTCTCACTGCAGAAAATAACTGATCAGATGCAGAAGTATCAAATCTCATGAAGGAAAAATCTGTTGATTTCGTCCATTCTCAACATATAGTGCACATACAATGCAGCAGGGCTCTGTTGGCTGCTTGCTCCATTTCTAGGTTACAAATTCCCTCCTTCTGGCCTACATTCACACACAAAAGGCTGAGTGATTATGTGTGTAGGTGTGTGCGTTTAAACTGGGCACAGACAGTGTTCGGTGACCTTTTTGTGGCCGTTGCAGCTTTAGTGGAAAATCTTTTTTTACTTCTTGAAAGCTGAATAAACTACATTTCGGTAAACAGCTTTCATGGATGGGGACCAGATCAGCAGAGGCCAGTGTCCCGGCTTTGTGTACTCTTGAACTGGACTTAGTAGAAGTACAAATATATACTCTAGTAACAGTCAAAGTACCACTCCAACCCTTTTACTTAAGTAAATATAAATACGTAAACACGTTCACTGATTTCCCTCTCGCTACTGATAACATAAGAAAATAAAATATATAAATGTAGTGGAGTAGTAGTGGAGTAGGATTATTTGCTTTTAGATGTAGTGGAGTCAAGGGAAAAAGGACAGTCAACCAAATTCTACTTAAGTACAGTAACAGAGTACTTGTACATCTTTACTTTTCCACACTGGTTAAAAGATAATTTGTGTTTAGCTGCTCTTGACTGTTTATTAGATTCTTTTTTTGCCATGTGGTGCAATTAAGTAAATTTTCTTTGAGTTTTTTGGTACTTATTGGGCAAAACAAGCAATTTTAACAAGTTGAAGTCTACCTTAGATCACATCTCTGATCATATTGTTTTCTTCAGTGTTTTTAATTTTATGTCAAACTTCAATCCCATTTACTTCCTGGTATTTAAAAAAAAATGTGACTTTCATTATCTTGCTCAGAGGAAATTCAACCAATAGTATCATTTCATCCACCTGTCAATCAAGAGCAGTAGCAGCTGTCGTAGTAATCAGTAGTTAGCTGGAACACTATTGTTACTTAGTACTCATGTTATCTATAATGTAGCAACATTAGCATGCTAGCTATGGTGTTTAGTTGTGTTTCAATGGTCCAATCAAATTGCACCAAACACTTTTGGTGGGAAATGCTTCACAAAATTGAAATGTAATATTCTCAAAATGACTTTAATCCAGTAGATGTTTTGGTTTTGTTGCAGTATACAGATATATAACATTCTTCAGTGAGAATAAATTAGCATGGAAAGAGCAGATTTACATACAGCCAAACATTTACAACATTGAAGTATTTGTACAAAGCAGTAACTGTCATCTTTATGTGCACAGCATAACTGACTGCCTCTGGCTAACAACTCCTCTTTATGTTATGGGCCAGTATATAACATTAGATGATGGATTTGTCAGAGTTTTTGCCGATGTAGCTGTTCCTTTAACGGCTCTGATTGTGTCACAGTACGATTTTATTGTCCCAGAAGGACAAGTTGGCTTCCAGACAGCAGTCAGTGAGCCATAAAACTAAAAAAAAAACATGCAAAGATAATAAAAAAAACCAGCAATATATTGAAGAAAAGTTCACAATGTGGCCTCGTCACCCCTGCAGCTACTTGCATTTTATTTTAGGAGCCTCGTATTTACCTGTTAATGCCTCCTCCAGGGAGGTAAAACCATCCTGATGGAAGCAATTGAAACCCACTGTGTGCACAGACTGCTGGATGGCCACCAAGCTTTCTGTGAGGCTTTGATATGATACAAGGCTATGAAGCCATTTTAGGCCAGTGAGCGGGGCTGCTTTATGACATTATTGGATGCTCTGCTAAGTTGGATCCAAACGCACGACAAAAGCCAGGTTGCTGTAACAAAAAGCTGATTTAGGTGGACAAACACAGGAGCTGGCAGAGGTACAGGCCCAGAAACAGATTAAATATAAAAACAGAGGAGGGGAATTTAAGCTGTGACGCAAGGATAGAAATACAGGAAGTGAATGCAGACAATTCAGGAAATGTGGTGTGGTGAATGCAGGTGAAGCAGAAGGTGGGAGTGGGTGGACAAAACAAGCAGCCCCTGGTATTTGAACATTTTGCCATAGATTTGTTGTGCTCTTAGCGTGCTAGCTGTATAATTATTAGCATTAACTTCCTAATTAAGTCAGCCATCAAACCCATAGAGCAGTGATTCCTAACCTGTGCACTGCGGCCCCCTAGTGGGCTGCGAAGGTATTGCAAGTGGGCCACCAAATCATTTCCAAAGTAGTATGATGTAATTATATAAAATAAAAATACCACAGTGATGTTTTAAATGTTAAACTGATGGATGAACCACTGCCACAGAGTGTGACAAAGCTAACGTGATATCACCTTGTTGGTTTGTGGACTCATTGTGAAGCCAGGAGTTTGGTATTTGAACGTGGACATGTTGGTGGTTTGGAGCCAGAAGTGACCATATTTGGAGATGAAGGGAGGAGTGAGGAGACAGGTCTGACCCTTGAACCCAAGGAGCTGTCAATCAAACTAACCCCGCCCCTAACTCCTCCTCTTCATAAATACCAAAATGACAAAGTATCTATTACACCAAACTCTATTTCTGTGCAGTATTTCTCCTCACCTCTCATATCATTCACATTCAGTCCATTTTACACATTTGTATTATTGCACATATTAAATTAGATCTCCCCCCAAAAAACCCACACATTAGGTTTACATTTCCTCCCGTTTCTATGCTACCACGACAACTGATACATGCATAATTTATGAGGATGTTGTTCTTTGTGTTGTTCTTAATATGCACAGTGTTGCAGACTATGTATGACTTGCATGCTGTAATGCAGTGTTTCAAAGCCCACGTCCTCTTCTATTGCAATGTGGTCTTAAACACACACTATATACATCAGTGTGTGAGTGTTTGTGTACTTCAGTGTCACACAGGAATCTCCCCGACCTCTGTTACCTTCACACTCTCCTCCGAAAAGAAACATACCCGCCCTGTTTCTCTCTCATCATATTTGTAGGATGAAAATACAAATTGACCAGTGTAATTTTACTGTGAATTGACCGTAATCACATTTGTTTTTCTTCAGGTGATGTTTAAGGCTAAAGCCAAGTATTCGCCAGAGCTCACCAAATACAAGTAAGTCTGAGTACTATACATGATGCAGACAGAAATCGAGAATATGTGTGTATGATTGCAATAAATATCCTCCTAGACTGTCTTCTCTCTCACACACACAGATGGTTTGCAGCTTCAACTCTATGAATTTTAATTAGTTGTTGTTTATGAACAAAGTCAGATTTGTCCCTGCTCCTCTTCCTCTCTCCAGGATTCCTCTGCGTTTGTTCTTCCTCTGCCTCAGTATCTTTTTCCTGGTGGTGAATCTGACATGTGCGTTGTTGGTGCAAGGAGCTCTGGAGCGCTCTGAGTCGCCGAGGTACACAAATATAAAAATGCCATTAATAGAATAATTCCTCCTTGGATAACAGAGTCATATTCAGCCTCCACAGAACAGAGGTTTACTTGCATGTCTTGTTGTGTCTCTGTGCAGTGATGGGGGGATCCGACATGCGGTCCTGGCCCGGGTCCTGATCAACGACAGTCTGTTTGTCCTGTGTGCCATATCTCTGGCCGTGTGCATCTTCAAGATCGCCAAGATGTCATCTGCCAACGTTTACCTCGAGTCCAAGGTAGGAATTAAAGCTTCATTTTAGACTGGGTTTTATTTAGAAAATCTTCTACAATTAGAGGAGGCAATTACAGCCAGATGTTTCTGGAGATAGCTTCTAGTGACCATTGAGGGTATTACATCTTTTTTAAACTGTGCATTTGTGGAAGCAGTCTCTGGTTTGCACACTGTAGCCTCCATCCTCCTGTTTTACTTGCTTTATTTTATTTTTATTTTAAGTTTATTCTGAATATGCAAATAGTACAAATAGGCTTCCTGACTGCTAGCTAGCATAGCTTATTGCTCACACAGGCCTCTCATCATCATACCACATCAATTGATGAATAATAATTACCAATAATAATTCAGGATCCTTCCCTTGTATCTGCTAAACAACATATTTTTGTACATTTTCTTGAACTGGTGAATATTTGGACTTTGCTTGAGTTCCTCACGTTGATTGTTCTATAGCTTGACACCAGTAATAGATACACAGAAACTTTTCAAGGTGAATTGATAACCTCCCTCCTGATTATACATGATGATCGCTCCTCACAATAACAATATGTGTGTTAACTGTATCATTGTTCAACCATATCCAACCTCATTAGCAGTACCGCACAGGAAAACAGGTTTCACTGCCATTTTTCTTCAGATATCTAAATAATAAATTTCTCTTCTCCAAGATACAGATGTTTAAATTTCTCAAACCTCAATTTCTGGCCTGTCATTGTGGTCATGCAGAGGCCTCGGTCACGCTGGTGGATCACATCTGTGACCCACATCCGACATTAAATTACAGGCCCGCCGATGTTTGTAATGTGCAGAGTAAATCTCCCTTTAGGGTACATCGGTGTGCCAAGCGACAGCCATAGGAGCCGTGGTGATCCTCCTCTACACATCAAGAGCCTGTTACAACCTGGTGGTGGTGGCCATGTCACCACAGGACAGACCCAGTCCCTTTAATTATGGCTGGTACAGCGTGTCTGATCAGGTACTGTATTTATTCACAGAGACCCCGTGTGTGTGTGTGTGTGCGCACAATCCATCTTAGGAGATCTGGGAAAGCAATGCTTAGTGGGGTAAAGGGCTTTGTTTGGCTATAAATAACCATGTGTGTGTGTCTGTGTGTTCTGACCTACATCAGGGCTCAGGCCTTGAGATGGACAACCCATATTAAAGGGCTTCATTGTGTGTGTTTGTGTGCATGTTCAGGATATAATAGACACCAACACACATGTAAGATTGCTATAATCTGACATTACAAATTAGTCCTTTAATCTGACTACAGACCAGCTGCCAGTCTGAACATGAGCGCCTGTTTATCACTGGAAACTCAGCAAATAAGAGAGTAACTTATTTTGTCATTTGCAGCAGAAAAAGCATGTGTGTGTTTGTGTGTCTTAAAGGCCGATGTACAGGAGATCAGTGGTGAAGCCTACATTGTGTTTGGGATCATTCTCTTCTTCTGGGAGCTGCTACCGACTAGCCTCGTGGTGGTTTTCTTCCGAGTCCAGAGACCCAACCAAAACCTGGTAAAATAATAAACACAAAGGAGCTGAGAAGTTTCCCAAAAGCTGCAAACCTCTGGACAGATGTTGGGTATTCCTGTATGTTTTCAGGCTCCAGGAGGAATGATCAACAGCCACAGTTTCAGCTCCAGAGCTTATTTCTTTGACAACCCCCGCCGGTACGACAGTGATGACGACCTGTCCAGAAGCATCACCAGTCGGACTGATCGGGCCAGGTGGGCACAAACATACTAATGTCGTGAAGTTGAAGCTTCCAATAAAGACGTGCTACAGATGTGTTTCACTTTTAACTCCTTTACTAGTCATATTCATATTTACAGAAAGGAAAAAACGGTAAATCGCGGACTTCTGCGCCACATCATGCTAACAACATCGCTGAATCATATATGAACTTCGAAATAAAAGCACTTCCTGTAAAACAGGAAATATCCATTAAATCATACATTTAGCAGATTTTCACATTTTAAACTGTAAATAATGTCAATATTCTGTTTTAATAATTGTTTGGAATTCATTTAACTAACTTTAACTTAACTTATGTATGTTGTTTCTAATGAATAAACAATTCACAGCAACTACAGACCTTATAAATGAAGCAAGCAGGGCTCAATAATTAGGCTGATGCGGATGTGCTAAACAGTGCAACGACCATTAGATTAAAAAATTCTAATTTTCAATCCAGAAATCCTCAGTCAACACATTTTCTCCACAAGTCAGTCTTATGCTCCTCTTCTTCCTCTTCTCACTGTCAGCCTCCTCTCCACCACACCCCAGCTGGGAGCATCTAGTTGGTACGGCTCCATCCAGCGCAACGGGACTTT
>OOFC01010393.1:1379-12467 GCA_900323345.1 Pseudochromis fuscus
GGAAGGCCTGGAGAGCAACGGAGGCTCCGCCCACGAGGAGGAAGACGGCAGCTACTTTGGATCCGACGCCCCAACGTTCTCCACGGCTTCATCCACCCCCCACACTCAGACCAGCAACAGCATCCTGACTGATTTCGTGAACACTCTCATGAGGCCTTTTAAGTACTGGACCGGCGGCGAAGAGAAGGGAGCCACCGAAGACCAACCCTCGGAGAACCGGACACAGGAGGAAGCGTCCGGCAGGAACCTGAGTAAACCCAGTGGAAACAAGGGCAGCATGGACAACGCCATCACAGAGCACAGGAGCGACGCCTTCTCCTTCAGGGGTCCCACCGGTGGGCTGCAGAGTCCAGAGCACGGTCTGTCCGAGCAGGAGAAGGAGGTGATGCCGCTGATCCGACTGGTGCCTGCAGTCCAAAAACCAGGGCAGAGCGACACCAGCACCCGACCAGGAGGCAGAGCCAACAACCCTCAGTCCACTGCGAACGGTACGAGCTCAACTTTGATCAAATAGCGTCAGGTGAAATTGAAATGAATCGACGAGGTTTTGGTGCGTTTAACAGTCAGCGGTAAATATAGGATCTGTTTATGTCAGGCTCTTTCACAAACGTCTGCCTCTCACTTCCTCTCTCGTCTTTTCCCTGGAGTGTGCTGTAATATATTCCTCCGCAGGGCAATTTGAAGTATCGCTGTAAATTTAATTAAACGGTAATTGCAAACAAACAAAAGGGGCACACCACGTACAGTACTGCAGAGCGCTGGAGTGGAGGCTGCTCTGCCTTCACGCTCATATCTATTGACAGAGTCTTTGTTTACAGTACACACTGTCAGACAAACTAACTGCAAAGCTCCACTTCTTTCATCTGTTTTGATGCAATAAAAGGTTTGTTCACATTTGTATTTCCTGAAGGAAGTCAAAGGCACTAAAACAAAAAGATTAATTCAACAGAAACAAAGCAACGTGGATCAGACAAAGTCAGTGAAGAGCTTCGGGTCCAGGATGTTGGTGACAGGAAGTGGATGTACCCGGAGGATTGATGCTGAATAACAAACCTCAGGTCACAGGTCACAGGTCATCGTTTTAACTCAGCAAAACCCACAATCTCTTCCTCCAGAGTGTAACTACAACTAACAAACGTTGGGTTGTTTTAACCCAGAACTGGTCAATACTGGGCTAACTGGATGTTAACTGGGTTAATCTAACAATTTCTTGTTTTTACTCAGTGTTTTGTTGGTTTTACCAGGTATTTTCTTGTTTTAACCAACATTTCTTCATGTTTACAGAAATATTTTATTGTTTTCCCTCAATTTTTTGTTGTTATTATCCAGCATTTTTCAACATTTTATTATTTTACCCAGTGTTTTGTTGGTTTGATCCAATATTTTCTTGTTTTTACTCAACATTTTATTGGCATTACCCAGTATTCTATTATTTTACCCAAGTTTTTCTGGTTTTTACCCAACTTTTTCTAGGTTTTATTGAGTATTTCCTTGTTTTTACTCAGGTTTTTCTTGTTTTCATTCAACATTTTTCATCATTTTGTTGTTTTTATGCCCGTCCATCCAGATGCCAAGAGCCAAATAATAAAATTCAGTGAAAAAGCAACAAAATGTTGTGTACCAACAGCCCATTTTACTGTGCTGAAATAACCCAGCATGTAATTAGTCCAATATTGACCCAGTTACAACAACCCAGTATTTTTCAGTGTGTAGACTGGAGGTGAGATGCAGGCCGTCCCATTGGAGGACTGCTGTACTAATAAGTACCAGAGTGAGACGTCCACAGTAACTCCACATTACAGGAGAGAAATGTTCAGACCAGACGCTGAGAAGAAAGTGCAGCACAACCTTGGGCTGAAGGAGGCAGTTCTTCTTCTAATGGTCGGCACAAATAACACATCCTTGGCACCGGCTAAAAGGGGAGGATACAAAGTAAGACAAACACTCTGCAGCTGACAGCCAGAGGAATGATTCAATAAAGGTGTTCGGCTTTTCTCACCTATAGCAATCGCTGGCTTTATTAATATAAATACTCACCGCGGTGCTACCTGGAGTCCCATGCCAACCCAATCCCAGGATTTTAATGAAACTCCGAGCTTTAGTCCACATGCATTATTCACGGCTTTATCCAATTAACGTGGAGGTAGGCCTGCGCCGCCGTTCACTCTCACCTCCATCTACGTCTCTGCCAATTAGGCCTCGGCTCTCTGAAGGCAGACGCTAATGATCACTACAGCGAGGGTGAGCATCACATCGGGGGGGCACCAGTAAAGCGACGAAGAGGGAAGAAAGGGAAAGATGGAGAAAGGTGAAGTCGCTGCTTCCTTTTAATGTTGCGGTGATGGAAAGCTGCCCAACTGATGTCTCTTCTTAAACCGGCATCAATGAGCTGGATTAACTGTGTTATTGCACACCACGGGCTATCGCTTGGATCTCAACACTTCTCGGTGATTGATGGTGTCATGTTGCCTCTTTGATTGAGGGCGATGCAAAGCTTTGCTCTGCAGACAGTGAGGCTGAATATTAAATCAAGATGTTTTTTAAATGGCTGAATGCAGAGCGATAATTCCAATTATTTCCCACGCAAATCAAAATATTTGCAACATTTTATTGAATTAAAGATGTTTTTCTCAAGCAGATAAAAGTTTGAATACATGCAACTCCTGAGTGTGTGCTGGAGACGTCTTCCTGTCAGTGCATGTGATGGGAGACATGGGGGTCTGTGCACTGACATTCAGTTTAGACGCTCCTGACATGATTCACATGGCCACGCAATAACATCTCCAGTCTTTTTCATTAGATGCCATATCTTTGGATTGGGCGGCGGCGGCTGTGGTACCATCTGCCTCGCTCTCCTCCCCTCTCCGTCATTGTCAGCCTCCACTCTCACAATTTAATATCATGTCTGTCTGACCTGGGGGATCCTCTCAGCTCGTTTACTCCAGTAAAGTGGAGTCAACACAGCAGAACCACTCGCAGCGGAGGCGCACAATTACTGCCTGAATAGGGATTTATTATAAGTTTGTTTTGCTGCATTTCTCCTTTGAGTTGTGCTTTATTGATTTATTTATTTATTGATGGATTTTCCGGCAGAGCTGAACTTCAACCACGCTCCAAATACTGCCATGAAATCACCTAAACCGATCCCTAATTGTCTCATTTTATTTATGACATGGGTCATTACATAGATGATCAAACCAGATTAATGTGTTTAATTATTCTCACTTCCATCAGTGTGTGTAGTAAAAGTATGTAATTAGCTATTTGGATTATTAATAGGACAATTACTCTGTGGTACATGGCTCTTATGGAAATGAGCCCTCAGACTCATAACCCTCGCTTAGGCATCAGGCAGCAGCGCACCTCCTGAATAATTTACACCCACTTTAATATTTAATGCATGGACATATTTGTGTATGTTCTCCCTCTCGTGGTAATTTGTTGTGCTGTATTGCTGTACAGTTAACTGAGCTGAGCTGAGCAGCCAGAGCGAGCTGAGCGATGATGAAGGTAGCAACACAACCGGGCCTCTCTGTAACGCAGCTGCCCTAAAAACACACACACACACACACACAGCAGCCGTGAGTCACACATGCAGACAGAATGAATTATTGATGATGTAGACAGAGTCTGGTTTAAAGCCGTAAGCTGATAAGGTACAGTGGACCACTTCATCTAAATAAACAGATCTAGATGGAGCTGCTTGTGAAGCCAGTCATTTGCTTATCGTGTTGCGAGCGCTCCTGTGTTTTTCCACATGGATTCTCTCACCACAGGCGAGTGTTTTCCTGCAGGAGGCTGTTTTGGGTTCGAAAATCCACAGGGATGAGGAAAACAGGGACAGAGAAGAGAAGTGTGAAATTACATTTGAATACATCCTCCCATCCGGTTGCTGTGTGTTTATCTGTGGGCATGTGTGCATATGTGTGCTCACCCCGCCACAATAAAAGGCCCCATTTCTGCCTCCGAAGCCCTCGGTCGCCTTCACTCTGCTCAGCTGCACCGAGGGAAGAAAAACATCCAGTAAATGACAGTTCTCCGGGGGAAAAATTACAGTTTGCCGACAGCTTAAAAAAGCAGAGTGAGGGAGACGTGAGCCTAAATCTTAGGTATATTTAAATTTCTTTGTACCGTATTTGCATATGCAAACCCTTCATCAAACTTCTAAAGGCACAGTTGAGACAATGTGTTGTCACAGTTTGGGTTGAGGACTTACACAGGAAGTTGGAGATGCATGACATCTGCGAGGCTACACGACAACTGTGTGCTGAGGTTAGGGATGCTAATTATCGAGTAATTCATTAGTCGATAGTTGTTTCATCTTATCGATTAATTATCGATTAATTGATAAGCGGCAATTTTTCTGAGAAGCTGAATTTCCCTCTTGTGCATTTGGCGTCTTTGTCGTCATTAACCAACTTAAAGTGGTTTCATACCGAACTCCGTCTTGTCCTCTTCGTCCTGCTAGCTTACCGCTTCTGGTTTGTCTTGTTGTTGTCATCAGAGACCCGCTGATGTCAAGGACGTCTGGCGACAACACACCCTCATGTGGGCTTGTGGAGAAGTATGGGTTCAAAACGCAATTAATTGCAATTAATTTATTTTAATCGAGTAATTTCTTATGGACAGTTAATCGATTAATTGTTTGCATCCCTAGTTGAGGTTTATTGGGTAGAAAAACAAGCATCGAGGTAAAACCTTTCTGAGCAGATCGTCGTGTCTCTGAAGTGTTTTCAAAACATCTTATTGATGCTGATTGAGGATCAATGAAACCAGCATCTCAGGGCGACTGTGGGACATTCAGTCTAACACCTTTACAATAGTTTTTATCTATTGAACACCTAATGAGTTATACCTGTCACTGTCTTTTTCCCTTAACTTTAATTGTTGCTTGTGTACTTATGACTTTGGGATTATACAGACAGAGTAAATATTTCCAAGCATCTTCATTCCCACTGGATCCTGTCTCCTTAATTTTTATTTACACTGAATTGACTTGAATAATGATATTACCAGAAAAAAGGGAATTATTCTTGTATTTCCTCAAATCATTATTCCTCAAATGTATTATTTACCTCTGCTGCACAGAGTACCAGACCTTTATTTTTAATTTCCAGTCTTTGATAAGTATAATTACTCATGTTTTAGTACAAATCCTCATTTTAAGGCTTCAAACAGAAAATGAAACAGAACAAAATGTGCATTAAAACACTTCTTGTAACCAGATTACAACATTTCAGGAGAGAGAAACTCATCTCTTAACAGGGCTTTTATTGTGAAATATCTGCAGGAACAGTAATGGATTTGTGGTTTGGCCTTGATTGGTTTATGTCAACCACACCCCCCCAGCCAATAACAGGGACCCGGCTTTTAACGGTCTCTTTAATGGATTCAAACCACTGGTCCCAGCCGAGCCGTGACCCGCTAACCCTCCGTCATGTTTCCATATTCATTTTGAAACCGAGCTCCCCGAACAACTTTCACTGGGTCCACGTGAGCCAGGCTTGAGTTTTTAATTGCTGATTGTACATCCATAAAATTAAATCCTCCCAATCCCCTGATGATGCAATCAGATTAATTAGTCTGGTCTGTCTCTTTGTTCCCGGCAGAGTTCCCGACATCAGGTCCTGTTGAAAGATCACCACCAGGTGCCAGTGAACACGTCAACATATCCAGACCTCAGGGACCCAGAGGAGGCCCGGCCCAAGCTCCCGCCCCCAGCAGCCAGTTTCAGTGGGCTATCAAGTCCATGCGAGGCCCCAAACTGAGCTCTCCTGGAAATGTGGCCTATGTGGGGAAATACCCGACCTGGGAGCCGATGGAGGCCAAAGCAGGGCCCCTGGAGGTGATGACCCTGCCCACTTCCCTTCGTCAGGACAACCTGGAAAACTACTCAGGTGAGGGCAAGGACCAGGATGCAGAAGGTGCTACTACTCCAGCTGCCAGAGGAGCATCAGGGGAGGAGAAGGAGGCTGAGGGGAGCGGCGAGGGAGGCAACTTTCCAGGTGGAATAGGAATGAACGTCAAACCGAGTCCTTCGACCGGATCGAGTGAATCTGTCACCGTGGCTGAACACACCACTCTGTCCCAGTGGCAGCTGGTGGAGCAACCCACCACCCCACCTCAGGACACGGCGGAGGAGGCCAGGGGCGAGATCCTCTACGTCCGCCGGCCCACTGACAATCTCGCTGCTGCCACCTCGCGCAAAGCGGAGGGTAATTCAAATTCAGGTTTCCCTCCGGTCTTTAGGAAACGCAGCAAAGGCAGGAACGAGGTGTTGACCGCCACGCCCAAAACTTTGCTGGAGGTGCTGACCACGGCCGAGGTGACCACAGTGGACCTCATGGCCAGAGACGGGCAGAGGACGGTTTCTGCCACCACGACAGAATCTGACAACACATCAACAGAGGAGGCGTCGATTTCGATTTCATGGGTTCGTGAAGAGAAGGAGAAAACTACGAGCTTACCCGACCCCCAGGGCTCAGCGGCGCCCGGTGGAGGATCTCAAACCACGACCGAAGTCCTGCAGATGACCACATCGGACTCCAAGGTCGGCGCCACCGAGATGGAATCCAGATCGGCAGTTTCCGAGTCCTTCGTCGTGGGAAGTCGTTGGACACCGTTCAAAGACTCAAAGTCAGAAGACGTCAAAACCCCGGCAGCAACGGAGGCTAAAGACACAAGCAACCCGTTTGGCATCCTGGCACCCAACTGGGCTTTTGGACTCATCCCATCAGGTAGGAGAGTTCATGGTGTTTCCAGTGAGAGATCATTCATTGGTGATGTGTTTCAGCGAGAGGCAGAAACAGTACAGCAGCTGCAGAGTTCACCGTCTCTGCAAACCACCTCAAATATAAAATATAGACCTTACCCCGTCTGTCGCTCGTTGTTTCATTTTACATCTCCGGCTCTGACGTACATCATGCATTCTTAATCCAGCCTTTTTCATTTTGCCTCCGCATCCTGTTTTTTCGGTGCTTCCCACGCCGCTATGGAGACGGCTTCAGACAGCGAGGCGGCGCAGTGAGGTGAGACCAACCAGGTCTTAGTGAAGTAATTAGTGGGTCAGAGTGAGTGCAATTAGGTGAACTGCAGAGAGGCAGAGATCCTGGTCCCCAGCAAATCAATGTAGACACAAACTACAAGAAGCGACTGGTAATTGACTGCGGTGTCTTCTTCTTTCTCATTTTCCAGTTTGTTCATGTTCACTCTGCTCTTTGTCTCGACTCAACTTTAGCATCTATCCCCCGAACTCGCTGCTGACAATGAGAGCGGCGCCTGTGCTGTTTCTCTCAGCGTGCTCGCATTGATTTCTTTTGATAGTTAATGGACCTGCTGCTGTGGCACAAAACCACAAAGTAAATGAACATAGCAAACACTGTATTCTTAAGGCCACTTATTTCTCCCTTGTCTAAATTTGTAATCTTACCGACCAAAATGTTTTGGCTTAATGTTTAATGGGCCAGGCTGCAGTATTTATAGTGTGTTTCTTAAAACTACATATTTAAACTGATGACTTGGATCATCCCACAGCCGTACTGCACATTTCTGAAAGTTTGATTCTGATGTTGTCTCCTGTACAAAGCAGCTGAATATACACAGAGCTTCATAATAATCAGTACAGAGCAGGATCACAACCTGACTACAGTACATTTGTCTCATGCAATATTCAAGCAGCCTCTTCATTCATCAGAAAAGTGGTTTACATTTTCTGTATAATGTTGAATAGGTGAGTAAGTGTCCAGTATTATAAAATGACTTTCAATTACTGTGTGTAATAAATAGGTCTTTACTCTTCACAGGGAAGATTCACCTTTATTGCCTTTATTGATTTACACACATGCTTTACCAGTGTGGTGGTTGGAGGGTCGGGATGTTTGCTGGTTCACAGGCATCTGCTGGTTGTAGAAAGGATGAAGCTGGTGTGACACCACCCTTTGGGTTCTGGACGGATCTGAGTTCATGTGAAGTTTGCAGCCTCACCTGATATCTGTGGGTTGAAACAGTCGACTGTGTAAAGGATGGACGTGTGATGTCACCTGCTGCTTTGTGGACTTTGATATTTGAACGTGGCCATGTTGGTTGTTTGGAGCCAGAAGTGACCATATATGGATATGAAGGGAGGAGTGAGGAGGCGGGTCTGACCCTTGAACCTGAGCACACTGACCAATGTGGATGAGGTCAAGCCAACCCCGCCCCTAACTCCTCCCCCTCTATCAGCCTAATGTCTCCTTAATGATAAATGATTTTCAGATGGACCACCTGTCAGTCGGACTAACCCCGCCCCCAACTCCTCCCACCACATCCCTGAGAAGAAGAGTTGACTTCTTCTCAGTATTTCAAGATTGAAACTGACCATTTTTGAAGCCAGAGTTTTTTGGTGGCAGCATCTAGTGGCCATGTGTGGTATTGCACTTTCTTGCACTTGCTTCGTCCATTTCTACGCACAGTCTATGCTACAGACCCACAAACAGAAACACTGGGCATCAGTCCAGCAGCTCCTCAAAATGCCTCCTCATACCCCTTTTCCACCAAACAAGAACAGGTGCTAGTTCCGGGCTGGTTCTAGTCCTGGTGGTTAGTTGGTTCAGATCCAGTTTTTCCGATGAACCAGTTTGTTTTTCCACTGGTAAGGAGCCAAGTTGGAGCCGCGTCATCGTAAAACGTCAGTACGTCGCTGCAAAGGGAGCCGGTTCACAACAACCGGCCGCTAGCAAGCTAGCTGCTGCTAACAAACTACTGTTCCCCTGTTACTATCAGTCCATGAAAACATTATTATTTTCAGCGGATCTTCTAGTTACAACATGACTGAGTTAACAAAGCAGTGTTGCATCGCTACGTACGGTATTTATTCAGTTTTGGGAATTTACGATGTCCTTCCTGGTCCTATATGACGGCGAAGCACACCCTCGCTGTAATAATGTTTAAATGGAGGAGTTATCGTGTGCATACAAGTGCTGTTCCTGGTTTTACAGTCGACACTGATCCAGAGACTAAACTGTATTTTCATTACTTTACTCTTTATCACTAGCTGTGTTTCTACCGTCGCTCCCCCAGCTCCTGGAGTAGTTGCTGCTTAATCGGTGCTAAGTCTGGACCAGTAAAGAAGTGGGACCAGAGGTGGTCCCTGTTTTAGCGGCTGGGGCCGGTTCTCGCGGCGGTGGAAAACCAACAAACTGGGGCCAAGTCAGGAACTGGTCCTGGAACCTGTTTGGTGGAATAGGGGTATCAAGGATTCCTGAAAGTCCTGGAGATGATCCCTAACGTACGTTGCGGGTGTCGTTGCCTTATTTTGCCTAAATCATTTCAGAAGTGATGCACAAAATATTGAGCAGCTACTCAGGTGGTAGAGCGGGTCGCGTACAAATCGTAAGAACATGGGTTCGATCCCCGGCTCCTTCTCTCCACGTGTTGAAGTGTCCTTGGGCAAGACACTGAACCCTAAGTTGCTCCCAGTGGTGGCTCGCACCTTGTTTGGCAGTACGGATAAATAAAGGGCCTTGTAAAGCACTTTGGGACCAAGCTAAGGTCAAGAAAGCTCTATATAGATGTACTGCATTTGTAAAATATCGTATTCATGCTGCTCTGGCTTCAGCAGGACTCTGGTGTTTGTATCTGAATCATTTAAATCAGAGAAAAAAGAGAGAAGACCTTTAAAAAGCTGGTGAAGAGGAAGAAGAGAGGAGGTGCAGATGTGCAGTGCAAGAGTTTAAGCCACAGGTAACAATGTATGGACCGAGTATTTCAGGATATAAAAAGACTATTTTTGAATTAAACTCAATTGACACCAGAGTTTATTTGGAGCCGGCTGCTAGTGGCCGTCAGGAGTATTGTATTTTTTCCTCTGGCCTGATTTTCTTGGTGTATTTCTACATACAGTCACAGTGAGGAGGAGGACTTGCCTTCATCCATTTAATAACTGCAGGAGGACGATATCCTGATAAAATTGTGATTTCAGGAGAATGCACCACAACAAACCAATAACAAAGGCTCATCGCTGCTCCCTCTTGTTTGTCTGAAGAGGAGTGCAGCATTCAATATATTTCACATCTCCTGAATGCTTTCTGCACAGCATGCCAATGACCCATTATGCAACCTTTTAATTTGGTGAATGTGCAAATACTGCAGATTGATTTCATTCAGAGGAGAAAAGTTTTAGTTTATGTAACCGGGCGGCTCAAGGACACACACTGAGATTAAATTGTAGTCTCCGTAGTATCATCCTGCCGTTTATTCAGAAAATGAAAAGAAAACAGTCAGTACACGAGGACATTCTGTCTTCATCAGGGTGATATTTGAACGGACCGAGTGGCCCTGCTCGCGCTGAGTGATTAGAGGCAGGAGACCCCTCCCTGTGCGTGACCTTTTGTAGTTGTCAGTTTTTAGTACAGAGGAAATTACAGCAATGCTTGTCTGCCCATTACTGCAGAGGGATGGAGACAGAGAGGAGGGAAAGGGCAGGAGGATGGACAGCTCTGGGAGGAGAGAATAGGGGTTGGAAAAGAGAGGTGAGTGTGTCCTCCACCGCGCTGTGGGTAGGAGTACATAAACCTCTTTAATCAATGATCAGAGGCTGCGCTAACACAGTCCCACGAGCCTCGGCGGAGAATATTGCTCCTCCTCATCTTGTCTTTTTCCTTATTTCTCGCTTTATATTTCTGTGCTTCCCTCCAATCTCCATCCATTGTGTGTTATCAGAGCAGGCTCAGCCCCTCTCTGTTGTGTTTGGCCGTACATCGCTGTGATAAGACGCTGGTATATAACATCCAGCTTTTCCAATTCCCCGTCGCTCTGGCCTCCAGCTAAACCCACACAGATGGGTGGACACACACACATAAAAAAAAACAACCTAAATATATGTGAAGAAGCATGCCAAGCTCACACAGGAGCAAACCTCGATAATCCATCCCACATGTCGCACGTCACACACACACACACACACACACACACACACACACACTCACACACACACACACACTCACAGTGTGTATCAGAGAACAGTTCATCTCCTCATGGAGTCATCACATCACATGATGCTCTCATCAGGACTCCAGCACCTGCTCAGCCTGACCTGGTCTCTGATTTGGG
>OOFC01010393.1:15200-28675 GCA_900323345.1 Pseudochromis fuscus
CTTTAGTTAATTTTATTATTATTATTATTATTATTTTTATTTTTATTTATTTTATTTTTTTTACATTTATTTATTATGGTGGGTGGTTTCACACATAAGGTTCAGGCTGACTTAGCAAAAATATTTTTCCATCTTCTACAAAGATAAAAACAAGTTAGTTTTTATAATCCCTGAACCATTTATTTCCCTGTGTCTTTAATTCTACGATGAATTTGAAAATGCACAGCAGCAAATAAAACACCCTGCACACTAACTCCTCTGTGATGAAGCAGGTGAACTATGAAGCAGGCAGTGAGGATGCTGCTGAGGAGGTACAGGGAGTCCAGCCAATCACCAGCCAAGTCAAGATGTTCCTCACTCAGTCACACTGAAGCTCAGATCTGTTCTCACTGCAGCTCTGAGTGATGAAGAAGTGTTGTCTTCATCATCTCAGGCTCAGGTCGAGTGCTGCCTGGAAAGATCAATTCACAGCAAGCAGGAAATAATCAAATACAAGATGAATTAATGCTGATTTGCTGGTGGTTTAAAACTGTTAAAGTAAAAAATTCACATTTTTGTGCAACATGAATCAAGAACTCTGTGTTATCAGACTTCACTGACATGTTGGGGATTGGACAGTGCTGATTTATCCATGTGGGAGTCTATGAAACAAACAGTGGTGTTTGTAAAGCTAATGCACCATCACAACTTTGCTTTAATATTCCACACTGAGCCTGAAAACACACAGAAAACTGTCTTGAACGGGGCATTTTTATAGCACCATAAAAATGCTTTATTATCTTTGCTGCCACAACAAAACCTGGTGATTATTCAGCCTCTAGGAGCCCCATCACAGGCAGCTGTATTTTATTTTTCAGATTGTATGACCCAGAGCTCCCATTATGGCAGATGAATGACTGACTCTCTTGACTGTTCCTCGTAGCAGATCTGCAGCAGGATTGAAAAACAAGTTTTGTTGTTGTTTTTATGAATATTTTCTCATCTCACAGCTCTCTAAAGATCAGTTGGGAGGCAGACCAAAGTGCTGTGTTAACTTCAGTAGCACCGTAACAATGGATGCCGAGCTCCCGTCCTCTGTTTCCCTGGGCTCAACATATGCTTTTTAATCGCGTATTTGTTTTGTTATTACGCCGCTTTATGCTCACATATGCATAACGCACAATTGGGAGAGAATTTGTGATCCTGTTCCCCTCATTCAACTCGCAGCGACTTTACATTTCTGGCCCGGGTGTTTACGACAATCAGCGCCGCTCGGCCAAATATGCAGAACTCCTCTTGGCTTTTTGGATGCGTGTTCAAACCGGTCGACTCAACGGGGAAAAGAAAAATAGTAAAAGTGAAACATTTGGCCACGCCGCAGATGAAGCCATCAACGGCTCGTCGGAGCGTTCAGCCGTCTTCATCTCCTTCGACTTTATTGTCGTCGTTTTCATTTAGCCGCCTCTCGACAGCAGATAAGAGAGGACCTCTGCTGAGCCATATGTCACCACATTACAAACACACACAGCGATTGTTGTTGTTTTTTTTTATATCCTCCCCAATGAATGGCTGAGTGTTTATTGTCAGGTACAGCCGAGGCCCCTGAGGGTGCGTGGAGTTTCATAAAGCAAAGAACAACATCACCTCTGTGCCGCCAGCCGGGAGATGATGGGAGGACGGATGGAGGCGGCGAGCTTGACAGGACGCTGTCACACACAATCTAATCCTCTGTGTGGAGTCATTGTGCAGAGCGGGGGACGCTCACCTGGTCGGGCGGCGGTTACAACGCAGCGTTCAGGTGATTAAATGTCAGGGATCTCACTTCCTTTCGCTGACAGAATATTTCACTTCTGTATCTGGATCTCACTGGTTTGTCCCTTTGGAGGTCAGAGAGAGGAGACGACCCGGCAGCTGTTCGCCACGTCGCTCCGTGTTATTCCCCCGTAAATGAGAATACACTGTGTGTGTGTGTGTGTGTGTGTGTGTGTTTGAGATGATGTGAAACCGGCCGTAACACACGGTGGAAATACTCCCAGAGCACACACGCAACAAGATTTGAATAACAGCGTCATTGAGATGTTGCATTCTGCATTTACACACACACACACACACACTCAATTCAGCCTCATGCGGGCGTCAAAAAATGGAGCCGCCTGCCATCAAGGTTAACAGAGGAATGTATGATTTCAAATTGAGGTATTTTCTCGCTGCAGAGTGGCAGCGGCGGGGAGGATGAGTGCACCCAGCTGGGGGTTTGGAGCCGGCAGATTGCCTGACTGACTCCCTCTCAGAGGCGGGGGTGGGGGTGGGGGGGTGTTTGGCTCCCAGCGTCAGTCACAACACATCATGCAGCAAGTCAGCCTGCAGCGGGTGGACGGGGTAGAGGGGTCTCTTCATGTAGGAGCATGTCCCCACAGATCAGCGGGGACAGGGAGAAATGACAGGTCTCAGGGGGGAAGTTTCTAAATTGGTCGAGATGCAGGATACGAGGGTTTAAAATTAGTCAGCAAAGGTGCAGATTGTAATTGTGGATTGGAGGGATGTGGAAGGCGGGCTCCCTCTCAGAGTTTGTGCTGGCGGGGGCACACAGAGGTCATGCAAAGTAGTTCTTCTTTGTTGAGTTTTAAACATGTCTCCAGGCAAACCTCCTGCCTACAGCTCACTTCCACTAATAGTGCTGCTGTGCTGTCAGAACAACTTTTTGATAGTAACCACAGTGGAATACAAACACACAGGCGAGGCAGCAGCGCAGCCTCCATCTGTGTGTTTGTGTGTCACAGTCTGCACTTGTGTTACATTGTAACTTTATTTTGGGGACAAAGGTAAAGTCTCTACAATGTAACGTATTCATCCTGATGCTGTGCGGGTCAGACAGGTGGGTGTCAGTCGGTGTGATGTCCACCGAGGTCATGTGTCCAAGGTCAGGGGAGATGTGTCTTTGATGTTTGTTCAAAAGGGAGAAGTAGAAATGAAATGAGGAATCTGGTGATTAAATGTTGTCTTTTCAGGAAGTCACTTTACTGGACTTCACACTTTGAAGCAGATGCACCAATCACAGTGACTTACCTCATCACTGTCATCAAGACGAGAGCAGAGAAGAGGCTCCTCCAAACATGAGGGGTGTGTGTGTGTGTGTGTGTGTGTGTGTGTGTGTGCGTGTCTGTCTGTGTGTGTGTGTGTGTGTGTGTGTGTGCGTGCGTGCGTGCGTGTGTGTGTCTGTGTCTGTGTCTGTGTCTGTGTGTGTGTGTGTGTGTCTGTGTGTGTGTCTGTGTGTGTGTGTGTGTGTGTGTTGCTTAGAAATGGACAAAGTAACCGTCGACCACAAACGAGCGACATCATGTTAGCTTCACTCATTCAATGATTTCACCTCAGTCATAATTAGAGTAAACTGTAGGAGACGATGTCCAGTCCCGACTCTGCTTCAAGAGTTGTACAAACTAATGTGATGACACAGCATCACATCAGCCAATCAGAAGACAGCGGGCTCTTGTGAAGGGAGAGGGGGGTCACAACGACCTGTTTCAGACAGAGGATGAAATGAGTGACTATAAATGTCCATTAAAAGATGAATATGAAGCTGGAACTGAGGAGAATCAGTCCTCTTCAAACTCAGTCACATAATTACAGTGAAGTGTAGAGAGACAGTGTCCAGTGTCTCTGAGTGGGACCAATGTGATGACACGGTGTGCTGCAGCAGGCTGTCATCACCTGGACAGAGACTCATGTTAGAGTCTGTCCTGCTGCAGCTGCATGATCTGAAACTTTGTTAATCATCTGAAACATTTTACTGAAATCTAATCACCTGGTTGGGAAAGAGATAAACCTGCACAGGTCCAGTCTTCACCCAATCACCAGCCTCTTACCATGTGACTTACACCTGACCTCAGCATCTACACCACATGTGCTGCCCGGGCTGAGAGATACCAAACAGAGGGGCACCGTGGGTTTCAAGGTCATAAAGTACACCACCCTCCTCCGTCTTTATTCACAGCACAGTAGAAATCAGCTGACTGGAAACATGTGAAACTGCACACGCTCATTGCACACTTAGTCTGACAGCACATTAATCATGCATACTTACATGTTCACTGCATCTGTGGCATCACTGAATGTGTAACAAAACAAGTTCTGTGAGTAACAATATGAATAATGGATGATGAGTAGTGACAGTCTGTGTCTCTAGCTTCACTCACTGCATCTGAAATATTGTTGGACAATTAAAAAAAAAAAAAAAAGGACCTGCAGTTGATTCAATATTTCACAAAGCGCTGGAAATGAGAGACACGTTTAAGTGAAGAGGGGAAGAAAACCCACAAAGTGGATTGAATGTGTTTGTGATGATAAGCCAGGATGGATTATTTTCCTGCCACTCCGACAGCCCAGATAATGCAATTTATTTAGGACGAACGGAGACGCTACAAGTGCCGCTCTTGTAACAATGGACCCTCAATTTGTTTGTCAGTCTCGCTGCGTCGGCCCGAGGAATTGGGCTGTATTGAATCGCTGGCATGTTCCTCCTCCCCGGTCCTCGCCGGGCTGATTCGGTGTGACGCTCGGTCCACAAGGTTGCTCGCTAAGAGCACATCGACTGCTTTCTGCTGTCTCAGGCTTCTGGCACTGCAGCTAATCGCAAGTGTCATGCTTTTCCACAGTTTCTGGGTTTGTGTACACCACTGTCTGTGTGTGTGTGTGTGTGTGTGTGTGTGTGTGTGTGTGTGTGTGCTGCTTCTGCAGAAACGAGGAAAACATTTCATGCAGTTGGAAAATGGAAAGTTTCAATTTGCACTAACGAGGTCTCTGAATAGAAATCAGATCTTGACCTCGGTTATAAAATTGTCTGTGAATATTTAAAAATATGTTTTGGCTCTTTGCAGCTCTCCTGCTCTTTAATGTCACATACACCTGTAGTGTTGACTTACCCGATTAAAAAATGAGTGAAATTGATGCTAGCACCATTTAAATAAATAATAGCCTGGAGCAGTTGGATGTATTGGTGATAGTCTGAGGTATCCGAGTAATCCAGTATGGATTACGTGTTTCATAGGAATAATTAATGGTTTACTGTAATGGATTACACCTGGAGGGGTTTAGTTTGACATCAGGGACGACGGTCTTCACCCAGTGTCACATTCGCTCATTGGACGCAGACACACTCAGGTGTGTATCTGCAGCTCGACGCCGGGCACCACATCTGGTCACACAGACAGAAATAGCCGCTCCCTCCCCTGCAGAGCTCATCAATCCTACTTTTTTTTTCCAGGAGCTGCTCTGCTCGGGCTCGGCGCAGTAATCACATCCCGACACCTGCTCCATGTGCGACCCTCGCTCTGAGATATGAGCACATTCCCAAAGGGCGCGAGGGCGGCGTCTGCAGCTTTTGAAGTGGTCAATCTGGGTTTAAGCTCCAATTCAGGAGGCGCTGAAGCTGTCATTTGTTCGTGAGCGCCGACTTCCTGCCAGTTTTAGGAACACTCAGTCGCTGATCAGCTGCTGAGGAGATTATTAGATTTACAGCAGCTGCCCTCACAGAAAAACCACAGGAACTATTCCCAGTTTATGTTCCAAAAACCACATGTGATCACATGGAGCAGCAGGTTTACCAGGAGCTTCATGTGGGTGGAGTTTTATACACAACATTTCACATGTAAAATCATAGGTTTCACACAAAATCACACATTTATAACAGGAAACTGTTAAAAAAAACATGTTTCCCATGTAGTTTGCAAAAAATGTGCAACACCCACAACAGCCACTAGAGGCTGGATCCAAAAAAAACTCTGACTTCAATTGACTTCAATTCAAAAATCCTCATTTCCTCATTCAAGTCATCCTGATGTCATTAGATAAACTCTTCTTCTAGTAGATCTGGGGGGAGGAGTTAGGGGCGGGGCTAGTGTGATTGACAGGTGGTCCATCTGAGAATCATTTTATCATTAAGGAGATATTAGGATGAGAGAAGGGGAGGAGTTAGGGGCGAAGTCTCATCCAGATTGGACAGTGTCCTCAGGTCCAAGGGTCAGACCCGCCTCCTCACTCCTCCCTTCATGTCCAAATATGGTCACTTCCTGCTCCAAACAACCAACATGGAGATGTTCAAATACTAAACTCCTGGCTTCACAATGAGAGAAGGGGAGGAGTTAGGGGCGGGGTTAGTTTGATTGACAGCTTTTTGAGTCTCATACACATTGGACAGTGTCCTCGGGTTCAAAGGTCAGACCTTCAGCAGGTGATGTCACGTTAGCTTCGTCCATTTCTATCTACACTCTGTTTGCACGTGTATCACATTTTTCCCATGTGATTTTCCCATGTGTTCCCATCACAGTGAGTTTTTTTAGCGTTTTAAAACCAAGGTTGGTGAACGTGGTGAATATAAATATAAAAAGCTAAAACCCAATTTGCAGAATTGCCATTTATTCCTTGGCTGCCGCCTCTTTCAATTAAACGGGCTTTCCCAGCACAATGGATATTCCTCAGTCTAAACACGACCGAGATTTTATTGGACCCATCTGATTTTATCTTTCAGGCTCAAATAGTTTCAAAGCAGTAAATGATGAGACCAGTAAAAGGATGTTTCACAGTATTTCACCAGAAAATACAACTTGTTCTTTTCTTATTTTCGATCCTGGTAATCCTGCCGTGTCCCTTCAGGACTTTTCTTGTGGTTCAGTCTGACAAACAGAGAGCAGGACGCTGGGTTTCAGGGAGGCGAGGCGTGCTGACCCTCCCCGTTGTGTGCACGACCTCGACGACTCCCGAGCTGAAGAGTTTAGTGTAATACTCCACACTGTAGACTGGCAGCTCCCGGACACATTCAATTGTCCGACTGTGCCGACTGACCGCTGAGCGCTGACCACAGCTGCTCCACCAACAACTAAACTTAACCTCTGTCCGGTCCCGTCTCTCCACCCGTCCTCCTCCACCTTCCTGCCCTCCCTCTCCACATCGCTCCCTGCTGTAAATCAATCACTCTGAGGTAATCTGAGCCCGCGCTGGGGTCTGCATCTCTGCACTGGAGAGGAGCGTTATCTATATTTCAGCAGAAATTGGTTTCATATTTCCCCAGTGTGTATTCAGCGCGCCGTGGCAGTAATTGTAGCTCATCGGCAGTGAGTGACTTGGCGTCTGGGGGACGCTGATACGTGGATAATATTGCGACCAGACTCCGTCCAGCTCGTCAGGAGAGAGGCGCAGATGCTGACGTCACGCAGGTCGTACAGATTAGTCCGTCAACAGTCGGCTAATTATCGTCTTTGCTTTGCCAAGTTGAAGTTTGGGATGAGTGCGTTTCTCTTCATGAAGCAACTCTCACAACACTTCATCATCTTAAAGGGCAATTCCAGCTTCATCCAGACCGGCTCTTACTCTCTTGGTTTGGGCCATCAGTGTGATTAATAGTCGCACTTTACTCCACGCTGCTAACATTGTAACTTTGCTTCGTACCTCTTTCACTTTCCCATCACTTCCTGTTTTCCTGTTGACTTTAATAAAACAGGTTTGTTCCTTTAGACAACGAGAAAGGTCCACCCAGTAGTGAACCTTTCAGCTCGGACTCACAGACTTTGTTCACAGTAGTAAAAGCAGCCGTGAGGCAGATGTTACTGTTAAAGACGACCTCTTCCTGTCAGGTGTCCCAGAAAGTTATGACCCTGAGCCATGGACACAGTGATGTCATCCAATGGTTTGTGGACTAACATTCTGAGTCCTGAAGTCTGGCATTGGTCCATCACCATCTTCTTTGGAGAAGTCTCCATATTTGGATAAGGCAGCAAGGGGGGCGGGTCTAACGGAGCATTTGAGTCAGACCTGGACTGTCAGTCTCATCAGTCCCACCTCCAACTGTAGCTGTTTGTGAGGCCGACTTCATTTCCTGTAATGAGAATGACTGGACTGGATCATAATCCAGCATCTAGTGGCCATGGGAGGTGTTCACAGACTGTTTGTGGACATTTTGAAGGCAGGAGGTCTCCAGTGTTGCTTTTGTTGAGCCAGAAGTGACCGAATTTGGATATGAAGGGAGGAGTCAGGAGGCGGGTCTGACCCTTGAACCTGAGGTCACTGCCCAGTGTGGATGAGACCTGAGTTCAGGTCACCAGGTCACTAAGGAGAGCTGACTTTAACTAATGACATCAGGATGACAAAAAATGTGTTGACTGAAGATTTCAGGAGTGAAAATGAGGATTTTTGAATCGAAATCTATCTGAGTTTTTTGGAGCCGGCCTCTAGTGGCCGTTGGGAGCATTGCACTTTTGTACCTCTGCATTGGCCTCATTGTCCAGTCTCATCCATTTCTACATACAGTCTATGGTGGTGTTACACTTTCTCACCCTGAAGCCTCAACTAAATGATAATAATAAACTAATATATTTTTTTAACAGCTTTTAATTCACCTCACACAGACTTTGTTACATTTTTAAAAAACAAAAAACAAACTATCTCCTAATTTTGGCTTGTGCCCAAACATGGAGGTTGTAGTGTTTGACTTGACTTCATGGCGTACACACTGTCAGAGCCACTTTCACTCCTACATAATTTATTCCCACTAAACGCATAAAACACATGTTCACCGTAGCCATCACGCAAGTGACAATATGAATATTTTACACCAGCGACTCATCGAGCCGTCACGGTGATGACAACAACTGTATCTGAGTCCATATTCCTCAGCCGAGCGCTGCCATTCATGTGGCTCTGCCCGCTCTGTGCTTCACTACCTTTTAGGGATGTACTGTAGCATTAAATTTTAACGGGGCAGCTCTTGCTGGACCCAGGTGATGGCTTATCACGCTCATAGAGGGGGAACACTTGAACAGGCTGAGGCATGATCTCTGTCTCAGCAAAGCTATTACAAGGTTCAGTGAGTCTAAGCACAGCAGCGCGGCGGGTGATAAGCAGGTGTATATACAGTAAATGTAAGTGCATATGTGTGCAGTTTTGCTCCGTGTGGGTGTGTGTCGCACGTTTATTCATGCAGAGTTCAGTGTTTCTGTCAGCACAACCTCCTCTGCAGCCTCCATTTACAGGAATTTGCTAAGCAGTCGGCTGCAGACTTCACAGAGACACTTCCCTCCATCGCAATCCTCTTTTATGGTCCGGTCTAAGTCCTGGGTGCATGTATGAGTTGACATCGAGGAGCCGCTTCCCAAATATGCCACAACGCTGAGATAATCTCTCTCCTGAGAGGCTTAGAAAAAACACTGCAGATGACCCCATTGAGCAGTAAAATGTCGCGCAGCACAACGTGTTTCATAAACCTCTGCACAGGACGGGATGGATGTGGTAATATCTGCTCAGTGTCAGGGAAGGAGATTTTACATTATCTGTTTTGTGAGTGTGAGTTTGTGTCACACTGCAGACCTCAGCCTGAGAGCTGAACCCAGCAAGGCTTCAAATCTCTCTCTTATTATATCTGCCTATCTCTGCGTGTCTGTCTCGTGAAGCTGCACATGGACGGTCTCTCTCCTCCACTTTGTCCTTTTCGGGACTCGGGCCTCACTCCGTCTCTTTTTGTCTTTCACACAGAAGGAGGAAGACGCACAGTGGGGACAGAAGAAGCGACCTATTTTAGGACCAGTGTGTAATTAATCATAAGCTCGCAGCAGCATTAACACAGGAAGAAATGTATGATAGCTCCCTCTGTGACTCTCTGTCCCTCCCTCGCTGACATTTTTTCTCCACACTAAATTTTAATTTGTATCCTCTCCTCTCGTCCTTCCCGTGGACCACAGCCCCTCTCTCCTCCATCTTCCTCCCCCTCATCCTCATCCTTCCTTTTTGAATCTCTTGCATATTCATTTGTACTTTGTGTCCCCGATGTTACAAGATGACTCCGTGTGTTGATCTGTTCATTCATTTCTTTGGTCTGAGATTTTTGCCGTCGTCACACGATCCACACCTCTGATCTCACCACTGTGTCTGCAGGCGACTGTCAGTGGACAGATGGTGAAGAACACAGTCTCATTTGTGTGTAATAAGTCGTTACTAATTGTCTGCAGATTGGATCAATGTCCTATTCTGCTACAGCTCAGCTCTCTGTTTGTATTAGCACAGACAGCACTGCCACCATTTATCACTGCTGGGACAGAGGAGCTGAGGAAAAGTCCTTTTTAACTCCTTATTAAGGCAATTCTGTGGGAACCAGTGTAATTATATCAAGAAACTGTTTCTATTGTAGACACCACTTCTAAGGGTTTTTATGCACACGTCTGTGAACAAACACAGTTTAGCTTTGTCCTCATTTTTCCTTTCACTTGGTGATGTCATGCATTTGAATCCCAAGCAGCTCATGGATGACTTCTTAACATGCATCACTCTCAGTTTTCGAGTGGTGTGCAGCATCGGTGCAGAAAGCAGTAACCGGAGCTGCAGCGTTGCTCCTCTGACGTGTGATTGACTGAGGCGGTGGTAATGAGGAATCCACCTTTTGGCTCCTGAAGTCGTCCTCGCTGAGGCTACTCGATGACCCGGCCCTCGGACTGTCAGTTACACCGTGTGCATCGCCGCCTCTTTGCACCGCAGCTGATCGGGTGTGATTCAGAGTGAAGAGACGTTTGTGTAGCTGAGGTGAAACACCAAAAACTGCATGTGGAGATACTCAGACGTCAGGATTATCTCTGACAGGACGTGTGAGTAAGTGTGACTCAGACAGACTAATGCACTGGAAGATGTTGGTAGAGGTACATTTTGAGATGATCCCAACCGAAATATTTCAAAAGCTATAGAAGGATATTTTTAAGAAGACCCGTATACATTTGATACATTTTTAATTTTCTCCCTGAACTGTTGCCTCAGGCAGTTTGGTCTTTACATATCTCATCACACTGACACTCAACATTTATTTTGGGGTCATTTTTAACATTTCCAAGTATATTTTGTTTCAACTCAATTCACCTTTATTTATATGGCACTTTAAAAAGACAGCAGAGTCAGCCAAAGTGCTGTACACAAGCATTAACATTAGGTGGGATTGCATCGTAGACTGTGTTTATATACAAAGATGAAGCAACTGGGTGTCAAAGCTGAAGCTGCAGTACCCCCGATAGCCACTAGATGCTGGCTCCAAAATAAGAGGTTACATACTGGGTCATTGCTGTGCCCTGCAGAAAGCAAACAGGAGCTGTGAGATTTATCAGGCACTGAACTCCTCTTCAAACGTTAAGCTTTTGTTATTGGTTTGTTGCATCAGGATCGTCCTCCTGCAGTTATTACAAGGATGAAGACAAGTCCTCCTCTTCACAATACCCTGTAAACACAGACTGTGTAGGAACAAAGCAACCGGAGCTCAAAAATAAGGCTGATACATGAGTGTAAACAGTGTAATACCACCAACAGCCACTAGGTGCTGCTCCAACTGAGTTTAATTCAAAAATTCTCATTTTCAATCTATTTTCAATACATTTCTCCACAAGTCATTCTGATGTCATCAGATAAAGTCAACTCTTCTTCTCAGAGATCTGGGGGGAGGAGTTAGGGGCGGGGCTAGTCTGATTGACAGGTGATCCATCTGGAAATCATCTCATCAGTAGATATTAGGCTGAGAGAAGGGGAGGGGTTAGGCGCGGGGTCTGATCCACAGTGGACAGTGACCTCAGGTTCAAGGGTCAGACCCTCCTCCTCAATTCTCCCTTCATATCCAAATACGGTCACGTCCTGCTCCAAACAACCAACATGGCCACATTCAGACACCAAACTCCTGGATCAGGATGTGAGTCCACAGACCAACAGATGACGTCACGTTAGTTTAGTTCGTTCTATAAACAGCATCTCCAGCTTGTGAGCAGCATCGATGCGAATGCACCAAACACAGAGTCGCTCAGAGTGAAATAATAATAACTCGGTGCTGTATCACCACTGATGTCATTTTGTTTTCCAACAGATTGTGTTTCCAACGACTTCTCAGTTGTGTTGTTTTCATCTGTTCAGCAGCGTCAGTCCAACTCTGACTGTTACAGACTGAAAAAGCAAAATCCACTTGAAAAACTGAAACTAGCACGTTGGTGGTACCTGGACTTTTTAATTAGCCCATGATTTGATAAATAAAGACTGTTAAAAAAAGTCCACGAGTTAATTGTGGTGGTTCAATGGAAGCTTTTCAACATTTTTCAAAGTCTTGTGATATTAAAAATCTCTTTTCTGTGTTGTCCTTGGATTTTTCACTGAAATAATGTGAACTGCTGCTTGTAGCTACGCTGCCTGGAAGCTGCTGGATCTACAGTCGACACAGTGAATCACCGGTGTGTTGAAATGATAAAGCTGCTGCACTTGAACAAATGGAGCCTGAACATCTTCATTGAACTTCCCACTTTGTTACTTTTTCAAACATGTTTCACAAACTTTGTCCAAAATGAGACGTCGAGCTACAACAACTGAAACAGAAAAGGAAGAAGTGGTTTTATTTTTTCATGATGGCTGTAAAACCGACTTTCGTAGCCCGGCAGGGTAACAAAACAAACCTCATCTGCAAGAGTGAAGTATAAATAATGAAGCTTTAGTGTGTTTTTGTGTATTTACCGACGGCTCTGTGCTCCTCTGAGCAGCGAGGTTACCTGACGTCAAGCTGAACGTGTTTGGCTGGAGTTTAGTTTTTCTGTTATGTGTAGATGTGGTTACAGTGTGACATGCTCTCACATTGTTTCAGACTGCAGTGAATTTCACAGTGGAGCAGACAAAGACAGCTCCTGGTCCTGAAGCATCTTTTTGTTAAAGTGCCTTGAAAAGTTGTTTTCTCCAAAAATGTATCGTTGTGACTGTGTCACCCAGAGGACGTCTTAAAACATCTTCTGCATCACATCACCTCATTTACCTTTACACAAAACACACTTACCTTACTGCTGATTCTCATACTTTTCATTGAGATTAATAGACATATAGTTCATATTATACGATGTAGACTGGATGTAGAAATTAATGAAGGAAGAAGTAAGTATGTCGTCAAGTGGAAGTTTAATGAACACATGTGACAGTTGTTTCACCTTTAACTCTTTACTGCTCACATTCATGTTTACAGACAGTGGTGGATAGTAACGGAGTACATTTACTTGAACGGAGTACACTTACTTGAATACTGTACTTAAGTACATTTTTTCAGTATCTGTACTTTACTTGAGTATTTGTTTTTTTGGAAACTTTTACTTTCACTCCGCTACATTTCAAAGACAAATATTGTACTTTGGACTCCACTACATTCTCAGGAAGTGTGTGTTACTTACTTTATATACAGTCTATGCTGCAATGTGTTTCAGGCAGTTTGTCCAGGTAGAGTTACCGTCACACAAATCAGCAGGAAGTGACCGACAGCAGAACCGAACAATAACAAGGGAAGACAGGAAACAGCACGGTGTTGTTGTTTTACGTTTTTTTTTAAAAACACTATATAGCATGTTAGCATGTTAGCATGTTAGCCTCTCGATGGGAAATTTGAAAACAAAAAAGCAAAACCGAACAGTCACCAACAAAGTATTATACACACTCTGCAGGAAGGAGTTTTCCTTTCATCGAAG
>OOFC01010396.1:1066-11323 GCA_900323345.1 Pseudochromis fuscus
CGATCAGACCTGCTTCATTGGGCAGGATTTGGAAAAGCTGATTCATAATTGATGAACACACAGCTAAGCTGCCAAAGAGAAATCGGATGAACTGTCTGAGCAGAACTCTGTTTAACCTTCTTGAACTCGGGAGGATTTTGAGGTGATGGGTAAAAGTGAAGTTCATTATCTGACAGCAGCCGTGAATTTTGGATGTAGGTGGGGTGAGGGAGCAACAGCATGGATGGTCTTGTACTGATTAATATTACTCTGGATTCTGTGCATGATGATATGCAGAGCCAGAAGATGAACCTTTTCTTATCTACGTTACAGACCTCACCTAGGGTCATGAGCTCTGCTAGTCACCAAAAGAATGATATTACGAGTACAAGCAGCTGATAGGAGTTTCCTCTATAGGGTGACCACTCACCTTTAGACAGTGTAAGAAGTTCAGACATCTGGAGGGAGCTTGAATTGAGTTTCTGGTCCTTTGTGTCAAAACAAGACAGTTAGGCGTTCGGATATTTGATTAGGATGTCTGCTGGGGGTCATCCAGCGGGTAGGAAACCCTGTGGTACACCCACCATACACTGGAGAGATTAAATATCTCATCTGATGGAGGAACGCCTGAAGGATTTGTCAGGAGCTGGAAATATTGATATGGAGCGGGCATAGACGGTACGTAGGAAGGGGCGAAGAAATTGGGTCTCAAAAATTAGGCCTAGCAGGAAGTGAAGAAAAAAGGCTGTTGCCCTTTAGATGCTGCTCCAATTACCGTATTTTCCGGACAATTGTGCGCACCTGTCTATAAGCCACTTTTGAATTTATTCGAACAGTTTCATGTGGTCCACTCTGAACGGGTCTGATGTGACAAGGCTTAATGTATTGCTTATTGAGCTTGCTAGCTTGTAAAAAGCCAACGAGCTTTGTGCCGCCGATACATGAGCCACACTGGTGTTTAAGCTGCAGGGTTCAAAGCGTCGGAAAAAAGTAGCAGCTTATAGTCCAGAAAATATGGTAATTTCAATTCAAAATGGTAATTTTAGTCATGAAATATTCAGTCGATACTTTTTTCACAAGTCATTCTGATGTCATTTGCTGAAGTCAACTGTTCTTATCATTAAGTAGATATTGGTCTTCAAAAATAGGATTTATTGACGTGGTTAGGGTTAGTGATCGAGTCTCATACAGGTTGGGTAACGTTCCTTGGGTTCAAGGGTTAGAGCCACCTCCTCAGTCCTCCATGCTCCATGCTCCTGTTTTTTTAAAACTCGAGTCCACAAACCAAAGGGTGACCATCCCGTATACAGTCTATGGGAGAGGGACTACCTCGCTTAGGCTGCTTGCAGTGTTACCAGGAAACAGTGGAAAATGGATGAATGGATAATTGAGGTGATGATGTTGTCTTCCTGTTTCAGGGAGTGGGGCCACAGCAGTGGTTCAAGCAGCCTACTGTCTACCACGCAAGGAGAAGGTGGCCATCAAACGCATCAACCTAGAGAAGTGCCAGACCAGTATGGACGAACTCCTGGTAAGACACATACAAAAATAAAACAACTGCTATTGGATTTTTCTGACCTCGTTACTTCTCATGTGTGATCAAAGGCAGCTACTCCCATACAGCACAAGATTTCATTTAAGGCTTTGTCTCAGTGGTCTGCGCATGTGGATGGAGTTAGTTCCACCTCTGCTTTTCATTACTCGTTTTCTCTGAGCCCTCCTCCAATCATCCCTGTCACTTCAAACACTATTCTGGTTGTTCTCTGAAGGAGCTCTCCACTTACTGCCAGGAAACTATTAGACCACCAGGGGACATCTTCCTGTTGGCCAGTATTGTGTCTTTATACCCTCAGTGCAATCTCACACTGCAGCTTGGCACATCATTTGCTGCGTGACACGTGGTTTATGATTTAGCTCAAGAGGTGGAAGGATTAAATCATCTATCATATAAGCTCCTCTGCACACGCACATAATCAGGTGCTCGTTTGTGACTCATTTCAAAGACGGCTTTTTTTTTTGATAGCTATAAATGAGGAAATATGTCACACTTCTTGGCTTGGACACAATTTAAAGGTAAGTTGTGTAGTAACTCTGAGCTGTTCTTTTTTTTTTTCCCCTAAGTGCACACAAACCACACTGAAAAAAACCTTTTACAAATGGTGATTATCCAGCTGTTAGGCCACTAAAAGAAATACTGTGAATACAGGAAAATAACAAGCACTGAGAAACAAGTTATTTTCCATAATTAAAATACAGTTTATAGCTTTAGTTTTACATGCCATGTGGGGTAGTTTTTAGGTTTTAAACTCTGTAATGAAGGATATCTGCAAGTACAAAAACAGTGAAAGTATCAACACAAGTTTTTGAGGTTTTGTTGTATTTTTTTTTTAACTTAAATATACTGGATATCTGTCAATAAACAAACAATATATACAAAAATACAAGGATGATAGTACATTTGAAGTGTCACAAATTGTTAAATTAATAATACAGTTGAATTGAACAACTCTATTAAATAAAAAGATACATCTTTGTGAAATATGATGAATTTATTCATGTATTTTAAATGTTATGTGACAAAAAAAAACCCAAATAAAAAATGTAAATTCAGTGCTTATTCACAGTTATAGCTTTTCATGTTGATTTACAGTAAATGGTAAATGGAGTACATTTATATAGCGCTTTCTTGACCTTAGCTAGGTCCCAAAGCACTTTACAAGGCAACTCATTCACCCATTCACACACCAATGGCTACAGAGCTGCCATGCAAGGCGCTAGCCACCACTGGGAGCAAGTTAGAGTTCAGTGTCTTGCCCAAGGACACTTCGACATGTGGACAGGAGGAGCCAGGGATCGAACCCACAATCTTATGCTTCAGAGGCAACCCACTCTACCAGCTGAGCCACAGCCGCCCTAGTAGACTTGTAATTCCCCTTTTGTACTTTAATAATTAATTAATCAACATAATTTTATGTTTTCAGAAATCTGTAAAAAGCTACAGTCTTTACGCTACAGTTTTTTTTTCTGACACTGTGACCTGAGCTGTCGTGAACTTACACCAGAAGCATGATTTATGTATTTTTCCAGTCCTCTCTGGTACTGCACTAAAATTCAGTGAAAGTAACCTATGGGAAATAAATATTGTGTAAGCCTATCTGTGCATGGAGGATCATGTCTAGAGGTTTGCTGGCAGGTTGCTCACTACTCATTGGCAACACTAAACCGAGAAGGAACCGTACTCCACCCCCTGAATTCTGGAGGATGAATCAGGAGAATGTTGCTCCCGGATTCTCGGAGCAGGCGGTCACATGGAATACAGCGAGATCGGATTTCCTGCCTGTGGTTTCCCCCTCAATTCCACAGCCTGCTGGCTGCCCGTTTAAACGGCGAGGAAGCATTAAATTGAACCCAGATTGCCTCTCTAAAAAAGCAGCTTTAAAGTAGGATGCGACAAGTTTTAAAGAAGCCTGCAGGTCTTTAACCTTATCTACCAAATTCTTTAATGCCAGAAAGGAAACAATTTGTTATATGTCTCCATTTTTAGTTACTCCAGGCACAGGAGTTTAATGGACAGGTGACTTAGACTGGGAAAGATTATTAGGTGGGTTTTGTACAATTTCAATGCAATACAGTTGTAATATCCTCTTAAATCTTCTAATTATTTCTTAAAACTTCTGAGGAATATGTTAACAAAGTGTTGGGTAAAGTGTGTCTTGTACCAGCTGCTTCAGTGTATGCAGTGTGAATTAATTTGCAGCTTTGAAAGATGTTAAAATACCTTAAGGTTGTGGTGACATCAGAAAGACAGAGTGTACTGGTAATAATTAGTATTTCTGGCACAGAAAGTCTGATTCAAGATATATCTGTACTCGGGCGGTGGTAGCCAAAGTGGAGGTGGGGAGCCCCTGGAGGGGTCACGAGAGGATTTTCAGGAATCAAATACAATTTAAAGTTTTTTAAAATTGCACATTCTTGCCAAGATTGTTAGAAATATAAATCGAGTAATAACCACAGGCTGTATAGAGAATGGATGAAACTAACCGGCATTTTGAAGCCAGGACTTTGGCATTCAAGCGTCCACATGTTGGTTGTTTGGAGCCATATGTGACCATATTTGGATATAAAGGGCGGGATGAGGAGGCAGGTCTGACCGTTGACCCCAAGGACACTACCCGATGTGTGTGTGACTAGAGTTCAGGTCTGGCCTCATTAGAGACCGAGTTTTTCATGATTGAAATTCACAATTTTTTAATTGAAGTCAATTGGAACCAGAACCTAGTGGCCATTGGGAATATTGCACGTTTTTGAACTTTGAGACCTGGTTGCTTTTTCCATTTCTATATATATGGTAATAACATTTAAAACAAAAAAATTGCCTTTTGCCTTCTACCTCCACTTAACCTTTTGAGGTGATCGTGACAGATTAGCAACAGAATCAGTTTTATGCTTCAACCACCTCCCTGAATAGTCGAGGTCATGACACTCTGTTATTTCAGTAGTGGGGAGGTGCGTGCTTGACGACATTAAGATCACACTCAAGCACTTTTTGCCATAATTTGCACATCAGCAGCTTCTTTATTTCTCGGTAGTTTAGCATCTGTGCGTGCCGCAGTGAGATTGAGTCATAGTGATGGTGTGTGTGCGAGGCTCTGAGTAACTGATAGTGACGTAACATTGCTTCTATAGTGGCCTCTCTGTGCGTCTGCCATCAGTGTGATTCTGTGGCACCAGTTTGTGACCCAGCACTGTATTCACTTTGTGACAATAGGTCATTTATTTTTTGCTCAGTTTCAAGGTCCTCAGACACGCCAAACGCTGAATAGATCAGGGCTATTATAGGAAAATACAATTGGCATGGACTGTTCTGTTTCCTGGAAAATCTTTACTGACTTTGTCGGCTGAACTGGCTCTGGTGTTCAGCTTGTGTTTAGCATGCTGTCACTATACATTTTCAGACCCTTCGGAAGATGGAGCGAATAAGTCAGTTTCACTTCTTTTTATGAAATTAGCCAATGTCGCATCATCCGTGTCACGGTGACATTTCAATCAGCATCTTGCTTCCTTGTTTTACTCATGTTTGCTGTAAAAGCTGGATTTGGGATGTCACGCAATGTCAGGATGATAACTGTCCAAAGTTACTGACTGTATAAACCCATCTTATTTCAACTGGGGAGAGAACGGCAGTTTTATTAGATGGTGGAACGAGGGAATGAAGTGGCGGTCTGACGTTATTGATCAGTGTTTTTGGCCTCTTCTCTGTCTGCTAGTCCTTCATAAAAGATGGTGTTAGATCATATTTTTACTTAATGGAAACCATAAAGTGTATATAGAAATGGATAAAGCTACCAGGTCTCTAAAATGAGGCCAATCCTGCACTGCAAAAAATGCAATACTCCCAGTGGCCACTCGGTGCCAAACAACTCTGTCTCCAATTGACTTCAATAAAAAAAAATCAAAATACTCAGTCAATACATTTTGGTGCAGTCATACCATTCAATGTAACTATAAAAGTAGAACCTAAAGTTTCTGTCATTTGTCACAAAGGATTTTCTGATGGATGGTGGAGTTTCAATTGTGCAAAAGCAGTGGGAATGGAGAAATATACTATGCTAATCCCCTGTGATGCATGCATACACAGATCTCAGTTAATTGGACAGTATTGATCCACACATGTTAACATAAATGCTGCTGATTCCTCTGATGTCTTCAACGACTTGAATATTAAATACAAAATCTAACCAGAGAAAAGTGAAACCGTGTGTGGTGTCTGTTGTGCTTTGAAGGTTGGATGCATTGAATGAAACTGCTGTTACTGCCTGTGTGTTATGCTGAAGTCCTTGCAACCCCCACAATCAAGCAAGATCCAGAAGAAAGAATCATTTTATAATTTGAAGATAACCAGAAAAATGATCAGATAGAGTTACAACCATCACCTTGCATCAGATAGTCACAGTTTCAAAGCTTGATTTGACCAGAAAAAGGTAAGAATCAGAACTATAAATAGTGTTGTAATGCCATCATTATTTACTAGGGTAGTAACCTATCCCTCAAAGAACAGCCCATTGCTATCTGTTAAGTTTTTCCATAATGTTGTTATAAGTCAGACAAACCAATGCAGGTAAAAACATAACCTGATTGGTGGCGGTATTAAAGATCCAGATACATGTGAGGTTGGGACTATTTCACCCATGTAATCCATGAGGCCAACATAACATACACGCCCGACATACAGTTACACGTCTTTTGTTCTCAGTCAGAACGGAGATATCCGTAAATATTTTCACAGACGTCAAATGTCAAAAGGTTGCAGATGGATGTTAGCGGTAGTGTGAATGGCTCCGAGTGATGAGAACATTTCCAGGATCTTTGCTGCAGCGTAGGTTTACAGTGACCTAATCCTCACAACAAAGAGTCTCTCTCATTCTCACATTGTCTGCAGGAAAAGATGGGGAAAACCTGCCAACTGCCAGAGCACGATATCCTCCCTGTTATCCCATTGTTTTTCTTTTCTGGGGTTACCCTGGCCCACAGAGCGGCGGTGACCTGCCTCTTCGCTGTGCTGAGAACAGGAGGGTGGCAGGAGGAGGAGGAGGAAGAGGAGGGCGGGGTGGGGGTGGGGGGTGATCTCCACTGGAACCAGTTAGCAGCCAACGGGGTATATCATTATTCTCTGTGTAGTATCCAGAGACAGAACGATGGGGGAGACGACCCACATGGCTCGCTGCTGTCTGGCCCAACAGACTGGAAGTTATTCAACTGCTTGATAATCAAAGCAGCTTAGTTTAGAATCATAGTGGTATGTGGGCTCACCTTTTGTTCACTAGTCAATCTGAACACAGCCTTTTTCACCTCGTACATTTCTCAGGCTCCACCGACACCTCTCAGCACTGTTGTCCCCTACAGGTCTGTGTGCATTTACACATGTCTGTGCCTGTCACAGTCCAATGACTTTGTTTCAGGCACAGACTGTATCCACCCTTATTATGACTCACTTCATGTTCTTTAACCCTCTTTTGTCAAAAGCCTTCTAAAGACAGTCAATTGCATTTCTCAGTGAAGGCCACCGGCTCAATAGTGATGACTCGGCAGCAGAGACATAGTGCTGCTAATGCACATTGTGTGAGCTAAGCATTTAAGCTGATGGAATATCTGACACTGATTGCTCACTGTTTGACCCACAAGCATCTATTGATTGATGCCTTTAACAAATGTTTTAGCCTAAGTGTTAAGGTTTCTCCTGTGGAGCACCTGTCATGATAAAAAAAAAAAAAAAAAAAATCAATAACTGTATTAAATAAAACCCACAATCAGGTTAGAGGGATATTGTGATTGTACCTCTGTGGACATGTGCAGAATAGCTTGGCACAAAAGCGAGGAAACAAGGGGGATATGCTGGAGGTCCAACAGTAAATAAACACCTACTGGACACATACATGATGTTAGTTTTGTTCTTTTGAGTTTGATATGAAATAAATAAGTCTTCATCCGAGTATGAAAATGTTCAGATGAAATGTTAGTCTTCAAAGATATATTCTCAATCAACATTTACTTCCAGCCAAGGGTGGTGCGCAGCAGGAATGTCATTCATGATTAAACAACGGTTACGACTTATGACTAATGTAATTACTGGTTGATCAGCCGGTATGCCTCATAGTAGTTACCGTATATAATACTCATAGTGAAAATAAAAGATGACATCTCCAGTTTGCCTTCAGACTTACCCTCTTCTTAAAAAAAGGGTATTTTTGTTTGCTTAAAAAAAGGTGAAATAAATGCTTGATTACCTAAATTATTGCCAAGAGTTTTTTTTGTGTATTGACACTAAATCATTTTTAGTTTAGCAAATTATCATATTCTTTTGCTTTTTGACTTTAGCACATTATTAATTTACTTTATTAGTTTATTGAACAACATTTAGACCCTTCTCTTAATAACTTAATACGATATCATACAGTGTTATTTATTAGACAAGCGCAGGGATTTCCTGACTTGGTGGCTGTTTAGTCTTGATAACTCGCTCAGTTAGGTCTTTAGCTGTGATATCCCTCAGGACTGCAACAAGTGCAAAGATGTTACAATGTTACTGTGCAGCTCTGGCTACAGGTTCAATCATTTGTTGGGTGTTTAAGTGCAGAAACAAGTGCAGACCCTCTGTGAATCAGTGGTGCTGCCCCCAGGAGTCAGTGAGATTTGGTTTCTCTTAGGAAGCTTGTCTATCCTCAAATGACTTTGGGACTGGTGCTGAAGTGATGGATTAGACCTCTGTGCCAACATTACCTCAGCTCCTCTGCTTTCCAAGCGGACACACACACACACACACACACACACACACTGAAGGGGAGCTTTACAGCTGTATAAAGGGCTGAGCACTGGCTGTTTTTTACTTCTGCATAGATGTGCATTACATTGACCTAGCCTATTTCTCTTCCGACTACTGACGTCATTAAGATGTTAAGTATTGCACTAAATTTCACGAATAGCTGCAGCATCAAAGGCAGAAGCATATAGTTCATCTCCTCCAGGCTTTTCAGGGTAAAATGAGAATATTTAGATTGTGCGCTGTGTTTGCTTTTGAGCTTAATCATAAGGAAGGTGTATTATGTGTATTATGTGTTCCACCAAATCTTTTAACAGCTCTAAAACAGCATGTTTATTTGCTGCTTTAAAGTCATTAATTAAATTGTATTGGCTCCGCTACCGAATTTTAATCCGTTTCCACCAAATGATGATGTGACAGTGTGTTAACAGATTACAACAGCTTTATCAGACCAATGGCAAATAAACTGGTAGCCTGTTGTCAGACAGCTAAATGCATTGTACAATCCTGATTAATTACATTCTGTGTGTCTCTTCTTTTTCCTCCAACAGAAAGAGATTCAGGCCATGAGCCAGTGCCACCACCCCAACATTGTGTCTTACTACACCTCCTTTGTGGTAAAGGATGAACTCTGGTTGGTTATGAAGCTGCTCAGTGGAGGTAAGTGAATAATATGTCTTATATTGCACCGTCTCAGTCTGAATGTCTAGATCATTGACAGACAAATAAATAGCCTCACCATTTGTTAATGAAAATGAAATTGCTGTTGCCGGTACAGAGGGTGGTTTGGTTTGTCCAGCCGGCCTTAAATAAATCTGCAGGTGATGATGAAAGTGCCCCAGTAGGAAGAGCTGGATTAGTCACTGCCTGTGATCGTAAGTGTGATTGTAGAGAATATGACAACACTGATCTTCATTGTGTCCCCCTGTGAGCTGCAGCTCTTTCCGGGCTTTAACTCAGCACAGTACAACGCAGGAGCTAATGACAGGGCAGAGGTAATAACAGCCCGCAGGCCGGCATCATGGCATCCATGTGGCAGTGCTGCAATTAACTAGTGAGAGGAGCATGAAGAGGAGGCCACCATGGAGGAGAAAAACCTCCAGATGCTACAAGTGCATCTGGATCTAATTGTGTTGTTCTTTTTTTACCAGCAGCATATGAAAATGCATTAGTAACTGGTATTTGTAACTGGTATCTGAGAATTCGTGCCTCTCCACAATAGACTGTATATAGAATTGGATGAAGCTAACGTGATGTCTTGTTTGTGGACTTTGAAGCCAGGAGGTTGGTATTTGAATGTTGCCATGTTGGTTCTTTGGAGTCAGATGTGACCATATTTGGATGTGAAGGAAGAAATGAGGAGGCTGGGCTGAACCTTGAACTCGAGGATACTGACCAGTTTGTCTGAGACTGGAAATGAGATGAATCAAACTAACCACGCCCATAAATGTGTCTGTTTTTGAAGACTAATAGCTGCTTATTGATGGATAAGAAGAGTAGATTTTAGCTAATGTCATCAGAATGACTCGTGGAAAAATTGTAATAACAGAGTAAGTCATGATTGAAAACGATGATTAATTGAAGCCAATTGGAGCCAGCATCTACTGGCCGTCGGGAATATTACACTTCTGCATTGACCTCATTGTTCAGACCCAATTGCTTCGTCCATTTCTATATCCAGTCTGTGCCCTCCACCAACCTGAGAGGGCAAAGCGGTTGTACATTAGACCTGTTCAAGCTCCTCGGCACAAACAGTATGCAGATGAAGGCGTCCTGTGCCAAACAGTTGACAAGCAAGACGCAGCGGGCTCCTTTAAGTCAGCAGCCTGATGAGAGTAATGTTCAACTGTTTACAAAGATGCAAAAACCTGCCACTCATCTCTCTCCGTCCCCACTCTGCTTTCCATCTCACACACTTAGTTATACAAGTACAAATGTACACAGATACATTTACCATTTCT
>OOFC01010400.1:1470-12095 GCA_900323345.1 Pseudochromis fuscus
ATGGTAATAAGCTCTCTCTCTCTCTGTATCTTTATCTCTGCTTCATGCCCATTCACATTTCCTCTGTCTTTCTCTCTTTGTCATCCACTATCTCTCTCTCACTTACATTTCCTCCCCCCTTTTCTCTCCCCCTCCTCTCCCCACATCCTCCTCCTCCTCTCTATCTGTTTCAGCAGGGAGTCTAAACTCCCCAGATTTCCAGTTTACCTTCTGATTAAGGAGTGAGTTGAGCGTTTCTATTCCCTCTGTCTCCCTCCTCCGTTCCATCCCTCATTCATGTGCTGCCACGGTAACTAGCCTATTATCTGACAGTTCCACTCCACTGACCTGCCCAATAACAGCTTTCACATCCCTATAAATGCCCTGGAGAGAGCAAGAGAGAGAGAGAGAGAAAGACACAAGAAGGGGGAAAAAATGTGTGTGTGTGTGTGTGTGTGGATGTGTATGTGTGTGTGCGCGCATCAACGTATAAACCCTGGAGATTGCCCCGTGTTATAAACATTTACGCCGGGCTAACAGATCATCTCCGAGATCCGGGATTGGTCTGACTCCCTCTGTCCCCCCGGCGAATTGAAAGCCCAAGATTAGCGAGATGATAGCTTTTCAGATTGGCGAGGAAACACAGAAATGAGTTTCACCAGGTGAGTTTACGGAGGTTAGATTGGGACAGTTAAACGGCGGATAAATTGATGGTTCTCTCATTGTCTCTCCAGCCGTATAGTGGCTAAATCTATTAACCATCAACAACCTATTTCGGCTGCGATAGGAAGGAGAGGCAACGGGTGAGGATGAGGAAATCAGAGGATGAGGGAGGAGAGAGCTTTGAATAAAGTACGAATAAGTGGGGATTTGAGAACAGACACTAGGCTGATTCTAATAAAATACATTGTTTAACTATATTACTTATTGTACTATTTATGTACTGCATAACTCATTTAGTGCACATGATCAAATTCTTAAAGCTATGGTTTTATTGCATTACCTCCAGCACCTCCATGAGGCTGTAGACTCTGAGCTAAATGCTAATGGCACGATGCTAACGTGCTCATGATGATAATGCTAAGTGTTACAGAGATCATTTTTTAAAACCACATTCATGATGTTGCACCTGGTTAAGAGTACTTCATCCTTTCTCACCTCCACACAGCTAGTTAGTAACAGCAGGGAGGGAAGTGAGGGAGGTTATTCAGTCATTCAACAAGTGCTGTACACTGTGTATACTGGTCCTTTAACATGTTGATGTTAAGTTGGTAAAATCCGAGAAAATTCACCAGTTGAGCCTGTTAGCATGCTAACGTTTGCTAAATAGCTCAAAATATAAAAAAGAGAGTCAAGAGAATGTCCTAAATTTTGCAGGTATTTGATAATAAACCAAAATACTGGACAGCTTGAAATATAAAGCACTGCATCACCATTAAATTTATGGTGCTGGTTTAAATTTGTAACCTAGATTTAAGGGACTATCATATTCCAATTCATCTTCAAAGTGATATGGGTATGTGTGATTTTTTTTTAATTTTTTTTAATTTTTTTTAATAGAAATAGATCATGCATTTGTTTCATTTAAAAAAAACATACATCAACCTGATATTGGTGCAACAAAAAGAGGCCAAATTTGTCTTCTTAACAATCATCAATGTCTGAGCAAAATTTTGTAGCAATACATCCAGGTGTTGCAATAATATAATCTGGACCAAAGCCCTGGATGAAACAACTGATATTTCCGTTCCCAATGCTAATGACACAAATCCTGCAGTCAGGCTGACAAATGTATCTCACGCTGCATGCTAACATAGTTACAATGGCCTGATTAGCATGCTGATATCTAACAGATTAGATGGCACACGCCCAACTGCTATGACCTGGTATGATCTCTATAGGGTAATTGTTATCTGAACTCAATATACTGCAAGTGCTACAAAAATCCATTGTTTAAATCCCATCAATAGCTTTGATATTACTGCACAATGCCTGTTTCTGCTCTGTTAGTTTTCTTATGTTTTATATGTGATTTCCCTTTGGTCGGTGAAATATCTGATAACTCTGCAAGCAAAGCATCAATTAAACACATAGTGAGGGAAGATCTACATAATTGATTGCAATAGCTAGCTCCTATAAAAAATGATGGTTGGGTAGATGTAAACATGCTAGCAGATTGGTGCAACGGTGCAGCTGCCTCCATCTTCTTTGTGGCCCTCTTCCTGCAGACCACAGCTCCACACGACATGCTTAAAGCTAAAATCTTTATTTAGGTTGGAGACCGGTAGTGTAAACACTGCTGTGAAAAAGTCCTTGCCCCCTTACAGATAGTTTTTTTTTGTGTATTTGTCACACCTAAATTACTAAAGATTACTGCCAAGCTTGTTGAATCGAAACATCACTTAAATAGAAGCTGTCTGACTTTGTGAAGTCAGCTAAAGGGTCTCAGAAAGCAGAAGATAACACCACGTTTTAAAGATGCTAAACAGTCTTTGATATTTATCAGTCTGGAAAGGGTTACAAAGCCCTTGTTGTCTTCACTGGGACTCCAGCAAATCACAATGAGAGAAATTATCCACAGTTGGAGAAAATGTGAGACAGTGGTGAAGCTTCCCAGGAGTGGTCATCCTACCAAAATCTCTCCAAGACAGCATCAACATCTGAGCCAGGAGGTCAGAGAAGAACCAAGACAAACATCAGAAGAACTGCAGGCCTCACATGCCTCAGTTAAATTCAGGGTACATGGTTGCACAATAAGCCAGACACTGGGCAAAAATGGCATCCATGGGCGAGTCACATGGCACAAACCACTCCTGACCAAAAAGAACATAAAGACTCATCTGGCATTTGGAAAAAAAAATATCTAGGTGAGCACCAAGACTTTTGGGATAACATCCTGTGGACTAATGAGTCAAAGTGGAAGTTTTTGGAAGACATGGGTCTCCTTACATCTGGTGCATAACTAATACTGAATGCTACATCATACAACAGTGAAACATGGTGGTTGTAATGTGATGATTGGGGCTGCTGTGCTTCCACAGGACCTGACAACTTGTCATAATTGATGAAGCTATGGATACTGCTCTCTATCATAAATCCTCCTGGAGAATGCCCTCCCATCAATTCATGACCTAAAGCTCAACTGCAAGTGGGTTATGTAGCATGACAATGACTAAAAGCACCCAAGCAGGTCCTACTCTGAATGGCTCAAAAAGAACAAAATTCAGGTTTTGGAGTCGCCAAGTCAAAGCCTGGACTTGAATCCAATTGAGATGCTGTGACAAGACCTTAAAGCAGGGGTGGGCAATCCTGGTCCTCGAGGGCCACTATCCTGCATGTTTTGGACGTGTCCCTCTTCCAGCACACCTGATTCAAATGATCAGGATCATTATCAGGCTTCTGCAGACCTTGATGATGAGCTAATAATTTGAATCAGGTGTTGGAAGAGGATCACATCCAAAACATGCAGGATAGCGGCCCTCGAGGACCAGGATTGCCCACCCCTGCCTTAAAGGGAAGTTCAAGCCGAAGTAAAATGGTGGACCAAAACTCCCCCATGGTGATGTGAAAGACTGATCACAAGCTATTGTAAATGTTTAACTGCAGCTGTCACTACCAACCAAACAGAAGAAGAAGAAGAATCTTTATTGTCATTGTAATACACACGGTACAGCACACACAACAAAACTGCATTTTCACTCTGGTATACAGACAAGCCCCCTAAACAACTCACACATACATGCATACATTCATAGCCATAGTTCAGTGCACCCAGAGCAGTTGGGGGCATTGGTGCCTTGCAGTGGACTGGCACCTCTCCATGATTTGGGACATGACCCACTGCTTCCCAACCCAAGTCCTTACTGACCGAGCCACTGCCGCCCTGGGTTTAGGGGGGGACCAATAACTTTTTCACACAGGGCAAGGTAGAAGATATCTGTGGGGGGAAATACTGTGTCACAGCACTGTATATGTATAAATACACACCAGGATTCTTATGCTCTGTTGTGTGTAACATTCAATTTAAATCAAGTTTAGAAAAGTTGCATTTCATAAATATAGATGCACACCACAGGAATGTGTCCTATTCACTACAACACACTAACTGCACCAGCACTCTGGTACAACGCACATAGACACACACGCATACTGTACAACACACATTCAGACACACACCAACTAATCCTTCTTGGAGAATTAACTGCATCACAAGTCCTGGTCGTATTAGAAAGTTGATAAATTACATTTGATAAAAGTCTTTTCAATAGACTGGGTCAATACAGTGTGTCTGTGCATTTAAATGTGTGTGTGTGTGTGTGTGTGTGTGTGTGTGTGTGTGTGTCTGTGTGAAACCCATCAAAGCCACAGAGTTTGAAGGGAAACACTTTAGAGGAGGAATTTAATGAGTCCATTTAGTAATGATTAAACAGAATGACAGTCAAATGATGAGGACTCAGTTTTAATAGGAGCTATCTTCCTAATCCCTCAATCTGTAAATATCTGCTTCAGCAGCTTCAAAAGTCCACACAGGCCTGGATTTAAAGTTTTCCAATGAATCTGCAGTAACATGAAAGAAGGAAAAGTCCCTCTCATTACTGCCTCTACCCAACCTTATAAAGAAGCACTATGAAACTAACATAAAAAAGGCCAGGTCAGTAACACGGTCAGTAGGGAGGTAGGGGTTTGTTGATTTGTAGCTCAGATTCCTAAAAGGCATCTGAGCAGGCTTCACACCTAACTTGTTTTATGCCTGGCATTTCAGACTTTTGAGTTTGATCCGAACCAAAATGACAGATGTGATGAATCCTTCGACAGTCCAAACCAAAGGGCTGAGCCTTGGTTCAACAAAAAATTTTAAAAAAAAGGTCTTCGCCTGGACCACACTGAGCCATTGTTTGGTTCAGCTCTAGTGTGAAAGCATATTTAGGATTGGTTTGGACGTTCGGATTGATTACAGGAAGTTACCATGAACCAGGAAGGAACCAGAAGGACCAGGAAAAAAAAAACACATGGCAAATCAAATTTTATTAACATCATGGTTCAAGGAGAATTTAGAAGTCAACTAGAAGTCAAGGCTACCTAACCAATAAATAACACCACTTCAAATAGTATAATTAAAGTACACCGAGTAATGCTAAGTGAATTCATAATGCAATAAACGTAGGATCAATCTGTCATTTTCTTGTAGAAAACCAGGCAGCCTAACTTAGAAATTTGTTCAGGAAAAAATGAACTTTATTGCATGGCCACTAAATTGTCTTCATAAAGAGATAAATAAACAACACTGATGTCTACATTACTGTTGTCCAAATCTAGCTCCTGCTGCAGCATCATGGTACTGACAAAAATACCAAATCACTGTGTGGAAAAGGTGTACAAAAGTACAAAATTATATACAACAATTTTGTAAAATAAAATATAAAATGTTATTAAATGTAAATCTAATATTCATACTGAGCAGGTTTCTCTTTGGAGCTGAAAAAATAACTGAAAAAATAAAAAATGAATGATAGCTTGTGAAGCAGTATAAGATGCTTTAACTATACTGCAAATATTTGTACACTTTACTCTCATGCCAGACTTGTTTTAAGAAGCATGTGTTTGACATGTGAAGTCATTAACTGGTTACTAAATATGCAGCATTCCTGAATGGTGTTTAATCTGTATGTACAGTAACTTCTGAGCTCACATTTCAGTGGCATTTAGGCAAATTCACACTATTTTAGTTGTGTGGCTATTTTAGTCTTTAGTATATCAAACTAAAACAGAATATAACAATATACTTACATTTACATAATTTTAGTTGAAAAGAACATAATTTACTTGTTTTGCTTGTTTCAGTCTTCAACAAAAACACATTTAGAAATCAAGAATCTGGCAGTGTGAGATCTGTTGCACCACTGTGACACTGGAAATCTCATCCACTGTCACCACAGTACCACTTTCCTCTGAGGGCTTCTGAAGACCGAAAACTTTGAGTGTGAAATGTGTGTGTGTGTGTGTGTGTGTGTGTTTGGTCTGTCTTGTTGCTATAAACAGTGTTTCTTGTGGGCAAAGGTAAAAAAAAAAAAAAAAAAAAAAAAAGAATAATGTGTCTTCTCCCACTTCTGCACATTATCTTGGCTGTGACACGTTGCGGAGATGAATCCTGTTTTTAAATGATGCCAGCAGCTCAGTATCATAAGCCAAACACAAAAACATCAACAGTTCAGGAACACCAAATCTAATCTGCGGTGTGTATACATGTGCGTGCATCTGAGTGTGTTAAAGAGGTAGCGATAGCTCAGTGAGCATAATAAACCCTGAACCAATCGCATATCAGTTTCATCAGGGGAGTTTCCAACAACCTTCGCTCTAATTGGCTATCATGTAATCCGGTGTCCCTGAAGACCTGTCTGTCTTTCTAGCCATCCATTACTCTGTGTTTTGCACTTTTCCATCTCTTCTTATTGGTGCTACACACTTTTCTCCAAACCCTGCGCCATCATCCAAACTTTTATTATTCCTTTATTGTATTGTCTGTATCATTCTCTTTTCTTCCATTTTTAAATCTTCACATTTTCCACAGTAAATGAAAAAGTTGACACCTTCCACCTTTTCTTCAGTCTCTTTACATGTCCCACACTTTCCATGCATTGATCTTTCTCCCTCATCTCTTCCCCACTTCTTTTTCTCCCCATCTCCCCCCACCCACCTCCTCTTCAGGGGGAGTCATTGAGTGTGTAATCGCTTGGTTACGGTGTGTCAGTCTGCGTCTGAACCCACCATCTGTCCTCTGGGCTTCCGTCTGGGACTGCAGACACACTCACACACACAGTGCAAATATACAGACTCACACAGTCGAGCCAAGCTCATTCACACCACAATATGATGACAGCTGTATCACCCACCTATTGACATGAGCTGTCAGAGGGGCAGTGACTAACATAACACATTATGACATATCCCACACACCCAGGTGGTCATCACAGCGCGCACACATTGTTGTGGGTTAGAATTGTTCTTCCATTATGGCCTAATCCCACATTGGTACATGGTTATAGGATCAAAGACATGTGTACGTGTGACAGTGAAATACATGGTTTGGTGACATAGTGATTAGGTCATAGACATGTTAAATAATGGTGATGATCCTTCTATGATTGGATGATTCATTCTGAAAAGGATCATTTAGGAATAATTTTCTTTAACTTTTTGCCAAAAATGTTTCAAATCTTCAATTTTTTATCAATTAGGCAGATATAGTTTGTATCATATTGTACCAGGTTATTGTTTGAAAGGATCATAGTCCGAAAAATGATGCCAATGATGAAGTGAAAAAAAAGTCTCAATAGCCAATCAATGCTGGCTCCAAAAAACTGACTCCAGTTGACTTTATTTGAGTCAGTTCAATTTTTTTATCGTTCTGATCATTAGCAAAAGTCAAGTCTTCTCATGTGATCTGTCTGAAAAAAACATCATATCCAAATATGGTCACTTCTGGCTCCAAACAACCAACACAGCCACGTTCAACTGTCGATCTCCTGGCTTTAAAATACAAGTCTTACTTCGTCCTTTTCTATATTCAGCCTATGGAAGTGACACCTTGTACTGATGACACCATTTTAATATCTGAATACTCTGTTACCTTTGATACTCACCTCATTTCTTGGTCTTCAGGCAAAAAAAACCTCACTCATGTCTCTCTATGCGTCTTGTTTCTACCATGTTGAAGGAGCAGAGGGGGAGAGAGTCTTTAATGTGAAAAAAAGTTTTCTCCTGAAGCTGATTTTTATAAAGATATTTGATCAGTAATTGCTGTTAGCAAGGTTTACAGTTACAACATATACGTCAAATATGTTCAGTTTTGGTCAGACAACTTTATTTATCCCAAGTGGGGAATTAATTTGTAGCTTTCCCATATTCATACAACAACCAATCAATCAATAAATTATTCATTAAATAAATAAAATTGCAAGATATAAATGTAAGTAGTTATAATAATACAGAATAAGACATCAAACAGAACAACCAATTTACAGAGCAATGGAAGATATGAATAAAAGTTTTAAAAGCAATAGCATAACTGCAACAATCCCTCGGGCAGCTGTGGCTCAGGTGGTAGTCGCCTGTGAATCGTAAAGTTGTGAGTTCGATCCCCGGCTCCTCCTGTCCACATGTTGAAGTGTCCTTGGGCAAGACACTGAACCCTAAGTTGCTCTTAATGGTGGCTAGCACCTTGCATGGCAGCTTGGTAGCCATTGGTGTGTGAGTGTGTGTGTGTGAAAAGGTGAATCAGTTGCCTTGTAAAGCCCTTTGGGACCTAGCTAAGGTCATGAAAGCGCTATATAAATATACTCCATTTACCATTTTACCATAAACTGAGTGCTGCCTGCTTCTCCATGTTTAGTGTTGTAGACCAACCCTGAACCACCTCAACAATTTAGATGGTTAATAGCAGAGCAGCAAATCAGCAAACAACCAAAACAACCAGCCACAGAGGAAGTTCAACATCAGGTCTTTGACACACAGGAAGCTGATAGGTCTGTGATGTCATCCACTTCTTATTTCTAATTTGTGATTTCCAAGCAGAAACAGCCTAGAACTGGAGGGTGTTTAAGGTCTGAACAGTTGGCCTGAGTTTTTCAGTCTATGCACCTCTCACTCTATTATGACCTTTGATACTCAGTTTAATACTTTTAGTAATTTCTCTGCTGCCGCTCCACCTTTTAACTGAATGAACAATTACAGGCTGACAGACTCATCAACTGAAAACCCAAAGACATCATCTCCCTGCACATGTGCACGTGCTGACTTTGTGTTTGAGATTAGAAGAGACAGCAGTCGCGCTTCAGTGGACAATCATCGGTGATTGTCACCACTGCAACAACTATTAACCTTCACTGTATGTGTGTGTCTCTGCATGAAGCAGTGTGTTTGGAGATATAGTTGAAAAGAAGTAGGCCAACATTGCTGTTTCATTAAAAGTGAAACTACAAAAGAGAAGAAAAGGCAACAAGAGAAGGCACAATAAAATTTTGTCCGCTTGCACAGATAGGCAGACTGAGATTATGTGCATAACAAACCAATTATACCTCATCACAGCTGCATGGGAGTAAAAAGGCATCAGTGCATGAAATAGTCTATTATGATAAGAATTAAAATAGTCTATCACCATCAGATCTGGAATAGTGTGGTGTGATAAGAACTAAACAGTCACAATGTGAACGTGGTACACAATTGCATCCTTTGATATATCCCCAGGTTTCACATCAGTGGAAACGCTTGGCAGCGAGGCCCATTTAAAACAGTTAAAACACCGCTTTGATCACATTAGTTGAGAAGAAAGGCATAACTTTTACAGTTTAGTTTCCAAACTAACATCTCTACAGACTCAAATTTGGGAGTGTTCAAGGTATAAGCCGAGTACCGTCTTTAGTTTATGCTCTAGAAACAGAGAAAGAGTATTTAGAGTACAGTAATGTTAAATAAAATCAGTGGTGGAAAGTATCCAAGGACATTTAGTTATGAAATCTGTCAGACATACATGTATGAATGAAAATCAGAACCTCTGGTAAATCTAGTACATTTATATAATGCTTTCTTTACCTTAGCTAAGATCCCAAAGTGCTTTAAAAGGCCCTTATTCACACACCAGAGCTGCCACTGGGAGCAGGGTGTTGCCCAAGGACACTTTGACAGGAGGAAAAAGGGATCAAACCCACAACCCGCTTGACCACCTGAGCCACAGCCATCAATAGTGTTGTTACAGTACGTAGCCGACTCTGAAGCTGTAGACAAAAAAGACTAATTTTCTGTTGATGGTATATGACTTGATATGAAAGCTCAAAAATGTATTTTCCATTGACAGCACATGTAACAACTGCAACACAAATCATTTTACAGTATTGATACAAGTGTGCACATCCTTCTGCATCTGTGCTGCAGTGTTGTGCATGATTCATGGTATTGTTTGTTGAAGCCAATAATGTAATAACAGCCAATAACGTAGTAGCAGCCGATAACGTAATAACAGCCGATAATGTAATAACAGTCGATAATGTAATAACAGTCGATAATGTAGTAACAGTCGATAACGTAATAACAGTCGATAACGTAGTAGCAGCCGATAATGTAATAACAGTCGATAATGTAATAACAGTCGATAACGTAGTAACAGCCGATAATGTAATAACAGTCGATAATGTAATAACAGTCGATAACGTAGTAACAGTCGATAACGTAATAACAGCCGATAATGTAATAACAGTCGATAATGTAATAACAGCCGATAATGTAGTAACAGTCGATAACGTAATAACAGTCGATAACGTAGTAGCAGCCGATAATGTAATAACAGCCGATAATGTAGTAACAGTCGATAACGTAATAAATTTGCCCTTTTTGAAATGTAATCAGCCAATAACCTAATAACTGGCCAATAACATAATAAAAGTCCTGAACCAAATACATAATAACTTTTGGCTAATAACATAATGACTTATTACATTATTGGCTCAGTTATTACATTTGCAAAGTTTTTTTCTTTTACCAGGCCAATAATGTAATAAGCAGCCAATAACTTAATAAATTATTATGGTATTGGCCAAAAGTTATTACGTTATCAGTTCAGGACTTTAATGTTATTGGACAGTTATTACGTTATT
>OOFC01010401.1:6952-21415 GCA_900323345.1 Pseudochromis fuscus
GACCAGTGGGATGATGTGCTGATCTCTAAACGAGGAGGAGGTGGAGGAGAGAGGGGGGGGGAGGTGTGCATATGAGAGAGAATCACAGAAAACAGGCAACTTATTACCTGGAGGTGAAAAATGAAGCTTTAAAATCTTCCGTAGAGGAAAGAAAAATAATGTCTTTAAAGCAGAATAACTGTTCTCAGAGTCATCGACTGTATCACTAATAAATGTGCAGTTGCTGTTATAATTTTATATATATTTGTTTGTCGTGCACATGGCCAGCAGCAGTTCGAGCTCCTATGTTTGCCAGGATTTCACTTAAAGAGAATTCCTCTCATGTCATTTTATTTCTTGTTGACGATGGTCACGAGGAGATTTACTGAGTCAACCTTTTAACGAGGGGTCGAGTTCCTGCTGAATCCCTCAAACCACCACTATCACTTCCCTTCATGCTCCACTTCCTCACCTCAGTGTGTGTGTGTGTGTGTGTGTGTGTGTGATTCAGCAAATTTTTTTCTCTAATTCTGCCAGTCATTGTTTCTCAGACTTCATTCAGTTTTCATGTGTCACAGGTCACACAGGCCTTTTCATTTTGTTTCAGTAGTAGCTGCTGGTTTACGCTGTGGTTTGTGGGCAGAGACATATTCTCTGTATGCGCACACACACACACACACACACACACACACACACACACACACACACACACACACATACACACACAGTTGTGAAGCTGCACGCCTGCTGTTGACCAGAGGAGTCTGTGCAGTAATGCAGTGGGGAGGACTGTCCTCAGTGGCTGTGGAGGGTCAATCGGCAATCAATTATTCCACTCAGCCTGGCCTGCAGCCACACCACAGACTCACTTCCTGCACCAAGCACCCACACACACACACACACACACTGGCTCACACAGCATCACAGACACTGTACACACATTCCTTCAGTTTTCAACAAACCAAAACTCACACATTACTTTAACAGATATATCTACAGATTTAAATTGAAATGTAAAATTTGTAATTCTGTGTCAGTGCAGATTTCAGGGTTTTAAATGTGGATTCATGTAGTTGAATGTTGGTTTTGCTTGATTTACAGTTGAAACCTCCCTGACTGACCCTCCATAGTTCATTCTTTGTCCTGTCCAGTCTATCAGCAGCAGCAGGCCAGCAGAGCTGCACCATCCTGCATCCAGATGTTTTACTGTGAGCCCTGGACTCAAATGGAGGACAACTGTACTTATACAAACTCTACATGAACTTCCTACCAGCTCCTCACAATTAGATTCCTACACAACTAAACATGTTTTTCAGTTATGTTTAGCTGCAATATCACTGCTGACTCAATTGCGTTTGGTGGTAGCTTCAAGTGAGTTGGAAGACAGGCTTCAACAATGCACGACCTTCACACCAGACGTCTGTGGTTTGAGGCACCAACAGCACTAAGGTTAGGAAAAGATTAAGTATATAATGCAAAGAAACAAATGCTGTAAGTACCTATATACAACAATCAAAAGCCTATTAATGCTGCGGTCACTACCAGGTTGGATATTGTATAGAGAAAGCAAACTGTGTTGATGGATTTAGTAAACATCTGTTCTTAATATAATAGTCAATGTAATCCTATTGTAATCCAACCAGTAACTCAAACCTAGTGAGACAAGCTGTTCTCTTGCTGGGTAACTATAAATAACAGGAGTCAGTGTTAGTTAAAGACTGAGGAGGAAGCTGTATTTCAGGCCTCCATAAAACTCTAACTTGTCAATGTTTTTCTCGACATGCAGAAGACAACTGTTGTTGTTGACAGACAATCTGACATCAGCTGATTGTATGCTTAGTCACGGCGAATTAGCAATATCTTGGAAGAGTTAATATATTTTGCTGAGTCAGTCCTGATGTTGGAAAACTCAGATGCACTCTGCCGTCTGCCCTGCTGGTGATCTAAACATGTGCCTTCATGGAGCACAGAAGTGGATCCAAACCTCTCAGTAACAACATATTTTGCACACTACTTCCAGTAAGTGCATTTAAACTGAAAGAGACAAGCGCTATAGAAACTGGATCTCTGTCCTTCTTTATTTTAAGATGTTGAGGTGTTGTCTGAAGTGGAGGATGTTCAGTGACTCTGCAACAGGGAGGAAGAAAGTTTCAGTTCCTCTCACGGTCCTGCAGGAAACCTCCTCCCTTCAAAAACTGGAACTTTTTCAGAAATTAAAAAGGAACCAAATGTGTGAATATTCCTCAGCAGAAACTGTTCTCACTGCCCCGCCCTGACCACCCTCAATATCTGAGTCATCACTGACAATTACATCCTAACATGAGTGCATTTATACAGCGCTGAGAAGCAGACCACAAAGGAGCTTTTCCAGGTGCATGGATGTTATTTGGACACATTTGTGTAGCTGTTTTTGACACTTGTACAGTTTTTAAAATAATTCAGTTCTTACATGTTTTTCCTTTTCTGTTACAAACCTGCCTCCTGACAAGAGTTTGCTTTGTTGAGAGTTGGGTCTTGGACCACTCGCTCACCACAGCGGCTCATTTCTAGGACTTTAAGGATATTTGTTAACCACTGAAACATTTGCTGCACTCACAGATCAGTCACCACTCAGTTGGTAGGATTTCCAGCTCCTGAGCAGATTGTTAGCTTTCATCAGGACAGTGAGTTTGAAATCTAGTCTTGGTTCATGTGGTCTGACACTCGGAGTCTGATCCTGTGTCACTCAGAAGCTGTTTCCATCTCTGACTGACTCCTTCTCAGTCCTGAGGGCTTTTTACTGCTTGATGCTAAACACACTCGCACAGATGACAGGGGAGTTGCCGGCACCATGCCGCCCGCTGTCACGCACCCTGTCACCCTCTGCACCCGCAAAATGCCACGCAGGCACTTGTGTTAGCGAACGTGTTGCAGCTGGCTGCAGAGTTAAAGTGACTGAAGTGTCACTGAGCCTGACACACACACCGAGGACCTGGACCCAGAGGCAGACACACACTGTCCGGACTGATGCACGTCTGAGAGGTGGCTCTGTGTGTGTGTGTGTGTGTGTGTGTGTGTGTGATGCTTGTTAACTGGGTTTTGTCGTGTCTGTAATGCAGGACGACACACAGTCAGGAGTGTGGACAGACTCTCAATGGACAGAAATGAAAACGGAGACTCCGTTTTTTGAGAAAGATGCTTAATCTGTCAAAACCAGGCCTGACCGTGTTTCCTGTAATCTACACACATCAAATCCAACGTCCACAGGGATGCACAACACTCCACAGCCAAGCGGACATTAACACAATCATGGTGTTGAGGTTAAAACTTCACAAAATTAATTTAAAAGTGAGTCTTCTTATGTCTCACTTGCATAAAATCATTGTTTTTAAAAGCATGATGATGTCTGCAATGCAGTTTGATGCAGGTACCAACTACAAGTGAGAATAATATTTTTCATTCATGGGGTTTTTATTTTGAACTCAGATCATAAAATAAAATAAAACAATGTATATATGATAACAGGTTCAGATTTAGTTGTTACATATATGTCATTAAAACCTTTGTACTCTCATAAAATTTCCACTTTTGATGCCGTGAGTACCTGGAGAGGGAGAGTTCATGTTGAGTCCTGAGCCCAGAAAACACCAGTGCAATAGATCGGGGTGTGTGTTGTTGTGCAGTTGTTATTGATTGTTGTCAAGAAGCAGGTGTACAAACTGCTGCTTTTGTTAAACCAAGTCATGTGATTCGTGTTGCAGTATTTTTAACAGTGTGCTAATTTCAGCCCCTTTTATAGTTTGCACAGAAGCTGAACTAATGGTTGTTTAGAGGATTTAATGAACAGTTCATTTATTTATTAATTGCATCGCTGCATGTCTTCTATCTGTACCATTTTAATGTCCATTTTCTACACCAGATGTTGACATGAACATCCTTGACTCCATCTACCTTCTTCCGATTGGTCCAGCCACCCAACAGGATTGAATTTCAAGTCTTCACACAGACTTCCTGCCAGTTTGTCGGCTTTTATATTTGACATCTTTGTTTCTACACAGGCACATGCAGCACATCTACTCTCTCACAGACAGAGAGGAAGACTGATCCACATCTTTGTTGCCCTAATGCTACCGAGACTGCACCACAATAAAACTCCGAGTGGCCGACCACGTGTATTTCAAAGATGGTCCAACAGACGTGTGAAGTATTCCCAGGTCCTGAGACTCAAAGCTCGAGCTGCTCTCAGAATCGTTAGTGCTTGGGATGGTTCACTCTTTACTTTCAGGAGCGTTTGGTCTTTTCATTTACTCTTTGCTGGGCCACGTATTTGCTTGATAAACACACACGATCCAAACATTGCCAACACTGTCACGGTGAAGAAAGCTCCCAGTTTACACCACTGCTTGTCCTTCAGATATACTGTAACAACAGAAGTTCAGATTTATTTCTGTTCTCTCATTGTATATACTTTATCCATGTTATTCTGTCATTGTGTAAGCTTTACTGTTGTTTTTTATTCTTTTTCATTATTTATTGACCTTTTTTAAATGGAGCACCCATAATGTCTTTCACAGTTTTACTTATATATGTGAGAGGATACATGATTATTATCATTGATAGAAAACAGTAGAACAACATAGCATTGGCTTTTATCACAAATATAAAATGTTACATATTTGCACAACTACAGGAGTTTTGGGGAAAAGACATTTTAAACTGTGAGAGTGAATGATTCATCTCAGTGTTGCACAGTTTACATGTGGTGGTAAAAGTTTGGAGTTTGTCACTAAAAGTTTTTCTCAATTAAATTTAGAATAGGAGAATCAGAAGGAGTTGGCCTGTGTGACAGAGACTGCCAGAGCAACAGAAAAACGACACCATCTTTGTTGTGCGATGTAACTTAAACTGGGGTACACTCAAAGCCTTATAAAAAACAGCATGTCCTCATTTAGCCTGTTTAATATGGAGCACAGGAATCGCTCTGCGGGTAAAGACAAAGACGAGGAGAAATAAACAGAATGAAGAAGTGATTGTGGCGAAGGAGTGCAGACTCAGCGCTGCCGGCGGCAGTGGCGGCGTGCTGAAACCATCATGGCAGCCGCTCGCTCGGTGACAGAGCGCTGTGAGCCGTCAGAGGAGACGAGGAGGAGAAGTAAAAAGGAGGTGGAAACAGAGAGAAAGTAAAGAGGGGAGCTACTTGTCTGACATGTTGCCTTTTCATTTAGAGGTGTTGTGTTGTGGTGAGAGATGTTGGCAGTTTGGGGCCAGCTGTTCTCTGCTTTGTGTCTCTCACTGATAATGTTCTCCATCCTCACCGCTGCTGTTGTGGTAACTGCTGCTGCTGCTGCTGCTGCTGCTGCTGCTGTTGTTATCGGCCTCGTTGTTTTGTTTTTTGGTTCACTGTTTTGTTCCAGTGTTGGAGTTGATTGTTCTTCCTCAGTCTTTGTTCACATGTTCCACCATCTTTCTTTTTATATTCTTCTTAAAATTTTAGAGTAAAACACTTCCTCTCTGTCTGTGCTGCAGTATCATTACTGTAGATTAATTAACCTCTTTTTTGAAATTAATTTTTATATGTGAACATCAAGGAAAGGACAGATGTGTCTGATGTGAATGAGCTATAGCCCAAAAACTGTGAGAATAATTTCTCTCTTTACAGGTTTTGGACAGTTTTGAATAAGAAGTGAGTCAAGCTGTTCAACCTGCTTCATGTTGTAAAATAGCAGATGAAACCTCATCGACACAAACCTGCCGGTGTGTTGTAGAGCTTATTACTGATGACACCCCCTCAGAGTTATTTGACAGTTAAAATGGGAAGTTTTCAAGTAATTTGAGTTTGTTTCCAATAAACACCTGGACAGTTTTTCATCAGTTCCCTCTGTGAAGTACACCTCTGTTAATCCTCCTCATGCTTACATGGCTCCCAGAGCGAGGCACCATGCATCTAAAGAAAGATGGGCACCATCTGAAGATCAAGTGAGGGAAGAAGTTTCCTCGTCATTCAGAGGCTTCACCTGAATGTGTGGACTGGTGGCTGGAGAGGTGTCAGTCCACTTCCAGGGCATTGCCAAGGTGCCCTTGAGCAAGGTACCGACCCAACCCCAACTGCTGCGGGCACACCCTATGCCCTCTCTATCCACACATGTTACAGGGCCTGTTGTAGGGTGGATATGTCATTTTGTTGTGTGTGTGTGTGTGTATGTATGTGTGTATGTTTAATGACAAATAAACATTTCTTCTTGTTCTTCTTCTTCTTCTTCTTCTTCTTCTTCTTCTTCTTCACAATGGTGAAGGACTCTGATGTGAAGGATTTTTTTCTGTTCACTGTCTTCCAGCATCGGGGTGAAGTGGTCAACATGCATGGCGAGGCAGGACAGACAGTATCTACAACAGACAAAGCTAACGTGACATCACCCGTTGATTTGTCAAGTTGTATCTTGAAGCCAGCAGATCGACATTTGAAAGTAGCCATGTTGGTCGTTTGGAGCCAGAAGTGACCATATTTGAGGCTCTTTTCCACTGCATGGTACCAGTGTGACTTGTCTCGACTCGACTCAACTCAGCTCGGCTCGGCTCGGTTTGGTTTGGTTGGATTTCCATTAGCAAAAAGTACCTGGAACTTGGTGCCTGGTTCCACTGTTTTGCTCTCATGTGGTTCCAAAAAGAGGCCAGGTACTAGCAGGTACTGAAATGTGATTGGTTGAAACCGTCACCCCAAGCCAGCACAGTCTGCATGGTTGTAATAAGAATAATAACAAGTTTCTACTATGTGGGGAAAAACACAAAGTAGTTCAGTCCAAGGTACAATAACACTGCTTTAGTGCAACGTTAAAATTATATTTTAAAAAACGTCAGCGAGAACCTAACGGTTCAAAAGCCTAATCCCATGTGTGATCTGGCCAGAGGAAAAAGTAGCCTATACTCATGGCAATGTATATCAAGTGAAATGATGCTGTGGTAAATAATATGGATGTGGACAATAAAATCTAAGTCTAACTCTGTCCTGAGGTCGGACCACCTGCTGACAACGGTTGTAGCGGGACCTCGCATCTCCATTGATGTTGGAGCAAATTTTGAAACGGGCTCTAACTTTATGAATCAGCAACATATTTGAATTAAAAATATTTCATTTCTGTGGCACCACAACAGTAGGATTCTGAAGATCACTTCATCAGCTTTCTAATATCTGGATGATTGTGCTATGTTTTGTTTTGTTTTTTTCAGATGGACCACCAGATCATTACTGAGAAGAACTGACTTTTGCTAATGACATGAGAATGACTTTTTGTACTTTTTTGGTTTATCCATGTCACAGTCTATGGGAGGTACATGGTGTTGTGGATAATTATGGCCTGTGGAGAAGATGGCACTGATTTAATAATTGTTCAAATAAGCAGGTTGCTAACAAAGTGAGAGTAATTTAACTGACAAACACAGATAATCAGAGAAACCCTCACATGTTACCATCTCCTGGTTTAAAAGGCCTCCAGCTGTTGTCTCACACTCACTGTCAACAGTCCCTCCAACAGTATACCTTTATGTTGACACCACAACCTGTAATTCTCGGTGGTGTAGATAGGCAATCGAGCATGTTTACATTCACACGCTATCAGCCTGATGAGCGGTTGGACACATGTTCCCCCCCCTTGGCCACCCGCTGCCAGCAGGTCTGGGTCAGATAGGCCTCCATGAATAAGTCATCCTCCACAGACCACTCACCTCACCCTGTTTACACCCATTAAATTTGCATGGACTTTATTAAGATTTAAGGACAGACTTCAGGTTGTTTCTCTGATCGGCTCCATTTTAACCAAACACATTTTAGGTTAAATTAGGATTTCTGCTCATTTTGGTCACATGGTAAATAATTATACACAGATGTGCACTGTTCCTGATGAAGTGATGTTTATTATGTTAAAAACAAAAAAAGACCTGCTGCTTTGGCTGGAGTTCAGAGCCTCTAAGTCGACACAATGCACCGATATTCAACATTGAGATTAAATTATGTGACTTTCCATTCACTTGTTCACTTTCAGTTCTTGGATTCTACCAAAAAAGGAAGTAATTAAGCACATTTATTCAAACAAAAAAAAGTAGTTCCTTTACTGCAGTAACACCGAGAACACTTTGTAAATTCAAGAAAACTGTATTAATTTATAATTTCATACATTTCTGTCATTTAGTTATTTTTTTTGTATGTTATTTCTTGTAAATTTCCCATTTTAATCTTTGGATTTTTGTTGGACTTTTATACCTCAGAATATAACCCTCTTCCTCAGCTTAGTAGTTATTTTTTGTATATTATTCTTCATTGTTTATTTTTTAACCAACAATTGCTCAAATTTGTTGTAAAAATAGACTTACAACTTTTTACTTTTTTCAAATTCACACTTCCTGTTCAGTATTGAACCAAATTTTCTGCAAACTGGTAAATGCAATACTGTATTATTTTACAGGGAACAAACAGACAGAAATTCAAAAAAAAGTTTCACATTAACATATGAAATTGAATGACAATCAATTGAATTAACAATTACACAAAGGAAATGGAGGAATGGCTTTGTATGTGTCCATGTACAACACCGTCCAATTTTAGCTATTGACATAGTTTGTTAGGGAAACAACTATTAACAGGGATTTACATCACCTGTCTGACATGGTCTGAATATCTCCAGTCATACCACTAACTTGTAATTCCACATATTTGCAACTTAAAGCTTGATAATGATTTTCAGATCTGCATTTGTATGATACAGTCTGTAGCTTTTGTTTAATGAGCAACTTGTAGACAACACAAGACCAGAGTCTCTGTATCTAAATGATCTGACAGATGTGGTCAGACACAACCAGCTGCTGCACAACAGCCATTTTTTATTTACACCTACACCTGTTGTGTGAGCATGGACCCAACATGGTCCCTTTACAGATAATGCTCATTTACTTCTTTGTTTTCTTTAAAGCAAAGGTTGAAAAAAAAAAAAAAAACAGAACTTGAAAACTAAATAAAAGATTTGAATACTTCTTCCTCCCCTGGATGTTGTTGACATTGAGCAGAAGGACGATCCACATCTGCAGCCTGTCAGGTCGAGATGGGCTGAAGTTAAGGGTAAAATGTCACGTCTCTCATTAGTGAAATGTCCCACAGTGGATGACAGAGCAGCGGTGCGTTTGGTTAAAACCTCAAGATTTGCGTCCAGAGAAGAGGGGCTGGTGGAGATTCATCAAACCTGTCAGGAGGGGAGTGGGCGGGAATCCCCCCGGAGAAGGGAGCTCACCCTGGTCCTGATGAGACAGATTCATCTTCCACATGCTGTCAGACCAACAGCCACATAACCTCCATGGTTATGTAAGGAAAACCAGGAAAGAGTGACAGCTGAGGGGAATCCACAGTGAAAATGAATGGACGGAGGGAGGAGCTGAGCAGGCTGGACTGTGGACAGTAAAACCAGTGTGGGAAGGAGGACCCAGCAGTCAGAGCGGTTCTGTTGGACATGTGTGGTTCCTGAGGTAAAACCTCTTCTCTGCATGAAAACAGTGAGTCTCATGCATAAACACTTTCTCTTCTCTTTTTCTCAAACTGAACAAACTTGTGATAACCTGATTATCTCAGCTTTGTAAACGTCACATGTTCATCAGGTTTTACTATTAAAACAATTTCTGCTGGAGCACCCATGAGGCTGGATACTACAGAACCACAACATCTCCTGTTTGAGTCCATATTTCTTCTGCTTGTCTCCACTGTTAACAAATAAAGGCCAAAAAATATATATATTAACAAACAAAGAATAATTTTTTGCTGCTAAAATTGGCATAAATGTCTGTTGTGTACCTGTTGTGGGAAAGACTTATTTACAAAGAGTAAAATAAACAATCCTGTGAGCTTAGTTGTGGTAGAGATCTAAACAATTATTAAAGACAAGTGTGTTCATGTGTATAGGTTTGCAGCATATACAAACCTGTGAAGTGAGAGTCACTGTGCACCTTTGTAAAAACAGCCGTAGGTACACAACAGTGAACATCTTGCAGAGTAATGGCTTCCCCTCAATTTATCCTTATAGCTAAACACAGGCATGCAGAGTCTTCTGTCAGTTCACCTGGTTTTTGACACCTTTTCTGAAAGCTAACAGTCGCAGGTGAGACGGGGCAGTAACACCAGAGCACGTGGGGTCAGCTCGGCCCACGGTTCAAACCAGCCGTGCAGCACAGAGACAACAATTTCAAAATGATGAGACTTTTTGAAAACAACTTTTGTGATTTAGTAAGAAACAAGTGGATGTTACAGAACTGCAGGGAGGACACAGACGGGGATTTAGGTTTGCATCCATTATTACAACATCCTCCACTGATGCCATGTTTGTTGTTGTCAGAAACTTTTGAGTCAAAGGAACCTTGATTCTTTGTGGGCTTCACTTTTGTATTTTATGTAGAACTATTTATCTTATATTCATACACTTTCATCAAATGTTTCCCTGCGTGGAGAAAGACAGAGTGAAAACTTGAGAAAGTGCTGAATGCCACATATTCTCTTAAAAAATTCATATGTGCCACTTGAAAACCAGTCTGTTTATATGAGTGGCTCCTCAGTGAAGTATTACCTGACTGGATTTTCAAAGCTCACATGGACATGATTGTCTCCTGGTTGAATCATTTGTACAGAAGACGATAGAAAATAGAAACAGTGGAAGTGAAAGTCGAGTCTCTCGGAGCAGGTTGGTCGTAAATATATTCAGTCACCGTTTATTATTCTGTTGCGTGTGCTGCTAACAGCAAGCTGTTTACTCTTTGCACAAGCCTAATTAAACATTCATATGACATCACATGACCAAAACTTCACACTAAGGTCACATGTTAACAACTAAAGGATGACAGAGGAACAAATCAAGCTGCAGAGGAAGACCATGACATGTGGCTAAAAGCTGCAGAAAAGTAAGTAGATTTTTATTGTACCAAAAATTTAGCAGCATTATGTAACTATTTTAACTATTTAATTTCATATTTTTTAAATTAGCAGATTAAGCCAAGTTGTTAACTAATTGCAAAATGAAGTATTGGTTCAGTCTTATCTTGTGATTATGTAAAATGTTGAATGAATGTGTTTTACCAGTTTCGTTGTTGTTTACATGTGTAAGTCTCCTCAAAGGTTCATGTAAAATCAAAGCTGCAAACTGCATTTTTATGAAAATCCTTATATTTTTATGGGTACTTGTACTCAAGCTATTTGACATTTCTTTATAAATGCAAAGACAAGGAGAAAATATGAATGTGTTAATATTTATGTGTGTGTGTTGTGTGGGTGTGTGTGTGTGTTGTGGGTGTGTCTCCCTTGCAGTCTGGCAGGTTAATCATGAACCTGTGCAGCTCTGATGGGATGTTCCTGCTCTGGTCTGATACTGCATGTCATAAGACCAGTTCTGATTAAATATTCATGAAGTATGCAGCATCTGTGTGTGTGTGTGTGTGTGTGTGTATTATGGTGGGATAGGATGTGATGGGGTGTCGGTGCACTCTGTGGGAGGTCAACTTCAGGAGAGGGAGAGGGGAAAGGTGCTGAGTTACCAAGGAGATAGCTCTCACTCCTGCTGGGCCGAGTGACACCGCATTCACACAGAAACACTACAGCCGCATTAATGCTTACAACTTGTTTCCACAATGTTTTTAAATTAATAACTCCTGTTTCAGGGAGTATTATAACACAAACAATGTGTTCACATGTCTCAGGCTCTGCCTCCTTCAACAGATTCATATTGTGAAGATTTGACCTTTGGAGGCTTCTGCTTATAATGGTCTGCAGAAAATTAATTGTACTGTTGCCCTGATCATGTTGAGTGTTAGAGAGAATAAAACTCACAATGCTGTGGTTTGCTCCTGTTGTTTGGTGATAAAACGTGACCCAAAGCCCATCGTAAAGTCCCAAATGATGATGTGCTCTCTGCAGGTGTCTCCAGAGCTGCATGTTGCTGCTGCACGGAGCTGTGTCTTCCTAACCCTGGGATCACTGGGTGTCCAACCTCTCCATAGTCCTGGATCAGGGTTTATTGTTTGTGGGCCCTCTCAGTGACACATCAGAGTCATAAATCCTCAAAGAGTGGGTGGGGTCTTCATTGACCTAAACTGCAGAAGGTAACAGGCCTGTGTTTATTGAAGGTTGGACTTCTTTTCTAATTTTGATTAGTTATATTTTAATTTTTTATTATTTATTTATCGTTTAATTTTTAAGTACAAAGACTTGTTTTGATGCTTCAAACAGGATCGGGAGGATTGGGAGCAGATCCAAACATTAAAGTTGCTGCATTACACTGTCCTTCAAAATAAAATTCCCCTTCATTTATTAACCAGGTTTTACTGTTTTGTTTTGTTTGTTTGTTTGTTTGTTTTTTGGACTGCTTTGTTCAATTTGACCATGGCCCAGCCATTATTATAGACTTAACTGGACACTGTGTTTTCTTGAAGGAATACAGTATTTAATAAAATTTTACAGCAAAAACTGTATGAAGACGTTTGTTCAAATAATAGGATGTCTCTGTTGTCAACAATAAAACTTACATCCAAATTAAAGCAACACCTTTGTGATCTGTCCAGCCAAGAGTTGGCATAACATAATAATTATTACATTTCAGAATCTGATATCAAGACATGTTTGTCATTTTTTTTTTTACACTTGAAAAATTGTTTTAGTTATCAGAATAGCTGCTAAAACTCATTTGTCAATTTCAAAAATCAATGAATCAACTTATTATTTCATTTTTCAAATTTGAGTCCCTACAGACACTGGTGAGTATTTGTCCACAGCTGAAGTTTAGTAAAAAACTGAATAACAACAACAACAAAAGAGTGTACAGTAATGATAGGAGGTGTCTATATGTATTTTCCACCTCTGGCAATCACAGTCTGTTGTGTCACCTGCTTTTAAAGTGTTTTAATCTTTTTCTTTTTCTTGGACAGCAATGAAGCAACAGTGTGTGTCATCACGGAGCATTCAGGTGTTTTTCTCTAGTGGTTCTTCCTCAGAGGCGAGTGATCAACAGAGAGATGAAGTCTTTTCCAGACCACTGTCTGAATTATTCAGCACTCCTCTCTCTGCACCTGTCAGTCCACCTTTACTCTGATTTGTCCTATTATCTGCTCAACATAAGTGTCTTTGGTTTGGTAACAGTCACAAACAGCTGATGTGCAACATGGTGAGTGTTTGTTTTGTGTCTGCAAAGAGGAGAAAAGTTTCATGTGAACAGTAACTTTCACTGTGGAGAGAGCTGCTGATTAATAGATAGTCTGTGGCTTTAAATGTGATTCAGTGTAAACGTGTGACAGGTCCTCGATGGACTAATGGGGACAGTCCATTTCTGGAAACCTTTTTCCTGAATTATTGAAGGCGGGGCTAAATCCAGGTGCTGTGGATGATTGACAGCTGTACTCTCACCTGAATGAGACGAGTCCACTTTGAGATGATTAATGCATTCTCTACCTCTTAGCAAGCATATTCACTCATTACTTAATGTTAAAGAAGGGGCCCAATATAAAACTACATTAACAGTAACTTTGAAGTGTCACAATGTCAACTTTTTTTCTTTCTTTTTTAAACTTGTTAAACTTATCACACACTTTGGGTTTTACTAATCCTATGGGAGGAGGTTCCAGGGTCTGACTCCTACAAAGAACAATGTCACAAATGTTACAGAAACAATACAAAAGAAGTTGAAACAGTAATTTTGTTGGGATGTCAGGAGGTATCGTTTGTCATCATAAAGACATCAACCAAGTTACATAATTGTTCAAACCAAGGAGCTGAAATGAAAGAGGCGTCATTCTCCTTTTTATAAATCAGTGCACCATCAGACTGATGCTGAAGTTGTTCATTTAACATGAAATACTTATGGCGCATTTACACTGGTCCCTACTCGCGTCACTTTGCTTCGGTTTTGGTGCATTTACACTGGTAAAAAAGTACCTGGAACTTGGTACCTGGTACAACTTTTCATACCTCCTCTCCTGCATTTCCAAAAAAAGTACCTGGTCACGTCGGAGCAGCTACTAAAATCTTATTGGTCGGAATCGTCACTGCGTCCTTGCGTCATCACTGCACAGCACATAATCTGTCACCGCAAACACGCGGGCATTTTTAAATCTTCGGCGAACTGTGCAGACGTGTTTGAAATAACAACAAGAAGAGAAATAGCGTCTGTTAGAAATCCTGCCCCATGGACTCAGGACGAGGTGCAAACTTTTCTGTCATTAGTCGCCGATGAGAAAATTATGTGGGAGCTGGACGGCGTGGTCAGAAATGAAAGAATGGCATAAAAGATGACGTCACGAATGACGGCCAGCTACACGGACGAGGGACGATCCTCGGCAATGTGAATGCAACCAAGGGGGGCGATTCCAAGTGATCCGAGGCAAAGCGAAGCGAAAAGGTACGAGTGTAAATGCGCTATCACTAAATGTACTGTTTACCATAAAGCTGTAATAAAACTTGGCTCCGATGTGCTCTCTGTGAGCTGCTTTATGTAT
>OOFC01010412.1:5272-31582 GCA_900323345.1 Pseudochromis fuscus
CCCCCCCTTCGCTCCCGTGTCTTTGCATTTTACCCCCTGTCTGCAGATGTGCAGAGGGTGGGAGGAAGAGGACTGGGGTGGGGGGTGTCCTTGCATACTCGTCGTAAACTGACTTCTGCCACAGCTCGGTGAATGTTCTCACTTCGATGAGAGAAATGAACATATTAGGTTGTGCTCCTACGTTGGTGTCCTCGAAGAGTCTGATGGTCGTCGCTCCAGTTTTCCATTATAGCCGCCTTTTGTCTTGCTGCTGTTATTGAATGTGAAATTAGCTCCGCTGTTCAGAGCAGACCCAATCTGTTCAAACGCCGTCTGTATTTGGATTATCGCTACTAGAGCACACTCCTAATTATTGGCATTTATGAGTAGCTGTTGAAACTCATCTGTTTCACCGCAGGTTAAACAACGCCTCGTGCGGTATTTGTATGCTAGCTTAGGCCAAAGAGAGGAAGAGGAGTCTGTTGTGCTTCCCTCTCAAGAAGGCAATAAAAAAATAAGACACATTTCTCAAGTGTATTTTTTTGTTTTTATGATAAAGTGGCACATACAGTGTCCACAGCGACAGCTTGAAAGAAAAACCTGATCAATATCCAATTATTATCCTTCAGTCATTTTCTGTTTTAGCAGGAACACTGACATCTGTGTTTAGGTCGATGGTGAAGACATGAGTATCAGCAGCTGACCTAACGTGTGTTGAGATTTCTTCTTTTAAAACAAATAGTTTGGTCGAGATGGAAGAAAAGAAAATAACCAACTCAGAAATACAGTTATTTTCTATAATTACAGCTAATGGCCTTAAGTGTACCTGGAACTTCCTGTTCTTTAGTACAGAATGAAAAGTATTTATGCTTATAAAAAAATGAAATCAAGAGAGACATTTATTTAATATTTTGTTGTAAAACATTTGGCCTAATTCTAGTAATTATACAACACTTGACAAATCTATGTAAATGGTCGCTCCATGTCAAATCAACCAAGAATTTCCCTTGACCTGTCAGATTTTTTTCAAATTTTCCAGAATAGTTGAGGCCCATGAGTAATGGCCAGAACTGGAAAAAAAATTGTACAAAGACTCTTATTTAGTGAGACACAATTTTAAGCTAATTAACAATACTTCACAAATTAAAACACCCATATCTGTAAAAGTATAGCACCCAGAGATGATTCTGGTGTCACTTGAAGGTTATTTCAAACATCTTTATTTTTTTTCTTGGTTGATTTGACGTGTAATTACCCTAAAGTCTCAGAGCTTCACCGTAATGTCAGATTTTGTATTTACAGCATTAAATATGACTTTAAACTTTTACTTGTTACATAAAAAAACTCTATCGTGAAAATTTCCTAAATGTAAACTCATGGTTATTCTATTATTATTCACTTTACAGTAGATATTTAAATTCAGACTTTTTTATTATTATTATTTTTAAAAATCCTGTTGTATTTTTACAAACAAATCAGAAAAGATCTGTAAAATAAAAACGAAGTTGTGCAAATTTTCAGGTTTTTGTTGCTGGACTTTGGCAGCAACCTTAGCTGATATTTGGAAAACATCCCTTAATAACTATATATTGGCCTCACATTTATTTGTAACACAAGCACAACATTAAAAAATACAGTCAATTGTATTTAAATTAAAATAAAAAAAAATCTTGTGTGCTGAGTCTAACACTTCAGCACATGGTCTTCTTGGTGGTTTTGTTGCCAAATAATCAAGACCACATTTAGTACTGTTTGCTGTGAACCTTGCTGTGGATTGGGTCTCATTCCTTATTTGTGCCGTACAGCTTTTAAAACTATTATAAACTATTTCCCTTACCTTTGGCAGCATTCTTGTCAACCTTTGCAAAACTCTTGGTTAGAAATGGCCTCCACTCCCACATAGATGAAGCTGTTTTCCATCCTATTGATGGTTAAAGCAGAAGTTCAGGGAAATGGCAGTGTGCTGTGTTTTTCGTGGCATATTGGATGTGTGGTTTTCCTTGAGTTCCACCATGTTCGTTCACTGCATCTTGCTGCAGTTATTATGGTTTAATGTTGGGGAAGGCCATAGGCAATTCCCGCTAACCTTCATCAGTGATGACCCTTCATTTTTTTGTTCCATTATTGCGAGGCTTGGAACTAATCATGTAACTTGACACATGTGAATGTCCTGCATTTTTTTCCCTTGACATTTGCCTGCATTTGACATTTGGGGCTGGAAGTCCATGAAAGCTGTTTAAATCTCCACCATGAAAGGTCAGCCTGTGATTAGCAGGTATAAGGAAGTCTCTGCTTATTCCGGTGTTGATTGGTGGCTTTCAACCACACAAAGAAATGATAATGTTGTCAGTGTTGCCTTTGTTATTTGTCTGTCCTGTGGCCTGTTGAAGTGGACCAATGAATGAACTCTGTATTTCTTCTCTGTTTTAGCTTACTCCACTGTGTCGGGTGTGAATGGACCTCTGGTGATCCTGGATAATGTGAAGGTGAGGCAGCTCAGAAGTTCTGTTTTATTAAACTGTGTATCCAGTATTACTTTTTCATCCACTTCCTGTGTCCATCTTTGTTAAAAATGTATGTCAGGTTGGCATTGGCAACACTACCACTCCACAAACTGTAAAATCTGTGTTTTCAGAAGTCCGTATAAATCGCCACTGCATTAGAAGTATTAAAAGAGTTTTGGTTTTCTCTGTACTAGTTTCCCAGATACGCTGAGATTGTCCACCTGACCCTACCGGACGGCACCAAGAGGAGTGGGCAGGTCCTGGAGGTGATTGGAAGCAAGGCAGTCGTTCAGGTGAGAAAGAAATACAAAGGTTGATGGGAACTTGATGTGCTCGCCATTGGAGGCCCCGTTTAGACTTGGTTTTAAGATGCGTCTCGGGTGATTGGACCACAAGTAGACAGCGTAAAGTACAAGTGTAAACAACCACTAAAATACTTTGAGATCCGATTATTCATAGCACATTCGGAGGTGGTCTGCGACGCATGTGACCAAATACCTTTTGTGGTAAGCACCAAAAAGCCGCTGCATTTATTTGCAACTTGTAAACAACTTTGTCCTATCACCCGATACAGTTGGACTAGCACATACGTGTACAATAGTTCTTGAATCTTTTTGAATCACTGAGTTTAACTGCTGTAAATCTTCACTGTCGCACTCAATGCAGAAAGCTAAAAATAGTCTGAAAACAAATTTTGTGTAACGGTGACATCTCGCACAGATGTTCCAAAAAACTCTCACACAATAGTGTTCATGAGTCGACAGGTGACCTTGAGAGAGATTACACTTCACCAAATAGACTTGAAGGAGATATAAAACACACCGTCAAAATACAGTTTAGCATCTCTGAAAGTTGGTCCTGAAGCAGAATTCCCCCATCGTGCACGACTTCATGGAGGCTGCCATTTTTAATATTTCAACCACTCAGGACTATGGGGTGCATTGGTTGACATATTTCAAATGGTAGCCCAGTGGTGGCATTAGGACCACCATACAAAACTTTTTCACAAATATGCCTGAGATGTTTATGAGTAGGGCTGCAGCTATCGATTATTGTAGTAATTGAGTATTCTATCAATATTTCTATCAAGTAATTGAGTAATCATATAAAAAATGCTCATTAAGAAATACTAGCAGAATCCCTGACTATTGTATTCTTCCCGTTACTGTTGTATTTTAAGCTGGAAGTTCTTCGGCGAAAAGAAAACTCCCTCCTACAGAGTGTGCATGTCAGTCGACTGTTTAGTGTGGGCTAACGTGCTGTTTCGCGTTTTAACCCAAAAAAAGGCAAAAACCAAAAACATGCTCTCTGGCGTTAACACTTCTTCTTCTGTTTGTTTTACAGTGGTTGGAACTTTGTTGATCATTACCGCCACCTAGCTAATCCTCTGGAAAAACCATAGGGAAAAATACTACTCTCTGATTAAATGCCGCTTCGATTCAAAGCTTTTTTCCTAATCGAGTTATTTAAGTTACTCGAGGAATCATTTCAGCCCTATTTCTACTTCTACTTTCTTTCTTAGCTGCCGTTTAGCTGTTATTGTTGGACTACCCCATGTACCTAGACAGACAGGAAGTGCCTCGAGAGTGTTTGCTTGCTGTGTTTTTGTTTGCTCTGTTTTTTAAAATCCTTGTGTGACTGTTCTGCCTCAGGTATTTGAGGGAACATCAGGGATTGATGCCAAGAAGACGGCCTGCGAGTTCACCGGCGACATCCTGCGTACCCCGGTATCAGAGGACATGTTGGGTACGCTCAGAATTTACTCAAATTAAGCGATAGTACTCCAAAGAGTAAATACTTCCCTCAGCCCATAGTTCAGGTTTTGTTTACAGCAGTTCCCATATCACCAGTCTGTCTTTTTAACAGCAGGAACATTTTCAGACGTGTTGAATTAAAGCATGTGCTGCATTTTCTCTCACTATGCTTATTTACTTACGGTTTTTGGTCTACTCAGTAAATAGTAAAAGCAAAACAACACTGAATCAAAGCTTATTTTATTCAAATGTTCTTGAATGTCTCAATCAATGTGATTATCTCAGTACAGCGCAAGGTTACATACATTTGAATAGAAGCAGAAAGTAAGCCTGCTTTTGTTTTTGAAGTATCATTAATCACGTCCATGATTTTATAATTACTTGTACTTGTTACTTGTAGACTCAACAAGAGCCATCAGAGCTGCTTTTACAGTATCTCTTAAGAGTCTGACAGAACACAGAATAGATCAGATGTGGTTGGGAAGTGTCATCTAATGAATTTCATTTTATTGAGGTTTTTAGTAATTATCGTTTTCTGTCAAATAGAAGACTTGATTTCTATTTAAATGACTTCCTCTTTAGGGCGCGTGTTCAACGGCTCGGGTAAACCCATCGACCGCGGGCCCAGTGTACTGGCTGAGGACTACCTGGACATCATGGGTATGTCTTCAATTTCCTGTTTCTTTGCAAGATATTTCTGTCCTTTACCAAACCGCTACGTTAGAAGCTTTAATCAATATAAAATAAAAGATGCAGATAAAATGTGCAGCTCTAACAATTATATCTTCCATCAAATGTTTATCATTCAGCTGTATGTGTGCGTAACGTTTGGCATTGAATATCTTGTCAATAATAATCTTACTAATTCTTTGATCAGATGTCTTAAAATAAAATCAGGTTCCCAACACAGCCTGGAAAACTTGGAATATTTCAGGCCAATTTTCCAGTCCTAGAAAAAAGAAAACCAACTAAAAGGTCCTGAAAACCAAGAGTTGTCTTCGAAAAACATTAAAATAAACAACACTGTCACATTTTTGAGTGACATACTATACAATGACATTGAATTTTATTTTTTATTTTTCATTTTATTCATATTTTATTGCATAAATACTAGGATTTTTTTTATATTTTCTCTTCCATTTTGTTTAATGACTTTGACATTCTTTATCACAGCATTTTATTGTGACAGCATTTTTGAATGGTGTTTCATACTATATAGGAACTTGACTGTGTCGGTCACACCAGCCTTGTGGAGCTCTGAAATACCACATCTCACACTTTTAGGCTCTTTTTTTTTATTATTATTATACAAGAGTTCGTGCATGGCTGCCTGACAACAGTTAATATTTCTTTATTTTTTAAATATTTTTCAAACTGAGATCTTTGTGAATCATTTGGCATGAATACTGAAACATGTGTCTTAACAATATTTATTATAAACCGCTAAACCACAGGTAGCATGCAGAACTTGATGATGGAGCAGTTTACATGTACATAAACTGCCCAGTGTGAAGAAAAGCCTCTAGTGTGGCCCGAGTCATCTCCTTTCAGTTTGACTTGATTATGAAAATAAAAGTTTTTGACAGTAGGCGTGTACATATAGTAACACAGTGGCACTTCACCTCCTACATTTTGTAATATATATTTACCTCTTCAACACCTCTGGTCCTCCCAATCTCTTTTTTTCTTTTCCATAGACCTCAGTGATGGCGATACACTCCTTTAGATTTCCAACTTTTAAATTTTTATTCACATTTGACTTTACATTTTGACTTCTGAGTAACGGCCCTTGGTATTATTTTGACTGGTTGTTGAGGATAAAGATGCAACTAACCATCTGTGTACATACAGTCATGGAAAAAGTTATTAGGTCACCCTTGTTTTGCTGTTCATTTTAATGCCTGCTACAACTAAAGGTACATTTAGTTGGACAAATATAATGATAGCAACAAAAATAGACTTTAATTTAAGAGCTGATATCCAGCCATTTTCCATGGTTTTCTTGATAATAACCAAAGTTAGTTAAGTTCTTACATCAATAGCTATGGCCCTGTACTATCAAAAACAGTGCTTTTATGAATCCAGGTTTTCTTATCTGTCTGTTTTAGTCACATGATACACACAGGAGTTACTACTTGATTGCATAACCATTGTTTATGATGACAAGCATGGCCTAATAATTTTTTCCACGATTGTAGACGGCTAGGTCTCAGGCTATATTGTTGCATGAACATAATGATAGAATAATTGAAACAAATGTGAATGAGATCAGATTTCATCCTGAAATCTGTAATTACTCATAAGAAATGCTGCTGCTGTTTTACAGTCTGCTGATTGATCAGGGCAAAACAGAACAAATACAAGCCCCTGCTCTGAGAGAAACTTATCAATGGGTTCTTTAAAATGGCAACAAACAATTTGAACATACACTAAATAATAACAGTTATATACAATTGAACTCAACTGACAGGATTGCTGAGAGTCATGTTCGAATGTAGCTGTAGTCCCTTTATTTACTTTTCAATAAATATTTTTTGTGAGAGAAAATAATTACATTTCTAGAGCAGCATCTCCTGCTTTTTTTCCGACCACCCGTATGATCACCACTGTAGATGTTACTGTTTTCGTCTGTGTTTTCCAGGTCAGCCCATCAATCCTCAGTGCCGTATCTACCCCGAGGAGATGATCCAGACGGGAATCTCAGCCATCGATGGCATGAACAGCATTGCCAGAGGACAGAAGATCCCAATTTTCTCTGCCGCTGGGCTGCCCCACAACGAGGTGAGACCACCGCACCAGTTTATTCAACTGCAGACAAAAATCCTTTTCTGTGGCTGATTACCAACATCCTGGGAATATTTTCTGACAAAAGTTTCTTAACACCAAACCACAAAATACATAGAACTGAACACAGCAACACATACCTTGCTTATTTTCCTCTAAGAAACCCCAAATTGAAGACTGATATTTCAAAGAAAGGTTTCCAAAGTACAACTGCTGCTGTATTGTCGGATACGCCTACATTGCAAAATGAACACCTTAACCATCACGCCTTAGATGTTATTGGAAGTTTTGAGATGGGTTCCCACTGACTTTGTGGACACTTAATTACATTGAGGCTGGGGAATTTTGAGGCCAAGTCAACCATTTGAACTCTTTATGATGTTTGTCAAACTATTCCTGAACAATATTTGCAGTGTATTCATTGAAAGAGGACACTGGCATCTGGAAATATTTTGTCCCTGAGCTCTACTTGATTTGCAACGATGTTTAAGAAGCTGCTACCTGTCAAAGTAACATCCACATGAATGTCAGGACCCAGCAGAACATTGTACAGAGCATCACACTACGCCGCCACTTTCTTCCCATCCTGGTGCTACGTCTGGGTAAGGCAGGCACCCCACGGTCCACATGATGTAAAAGAAGACGTGATTCATCAGACCGGGCCACCTTCTTTCATTGCTCACATGTTCATTGTAGGAGGTCTCAGTTGTGGACAGGGGTCAGCATGAACGCCCTGACTGGTCTGTGGCCATGTTCTGTTTTTGTCACATTTCTACCAGAACCAGCATGAACTGTTTCAGAAGTCTGTGCTACAGTAGCTATTCAGTTGGATGGGCCAGCCTTAGCTCCTCACCATCAATACACCCTGGCCAGTCATAACCCTGTCGTCGGTTCACTTGGTACTGGCCACTGCAGACCGGGAACACCACAAGATATCTGCAGTTTTGGAGATGATCTGATGCAGTCGTTGAGACATCAGTTTGTCAAAGTCTCTTTCATCCTCCTGCTTCATCAAAATGGACTAAATGTTGCGACAGCTGCCATTGACAAAAGCAAATCAGTTTTATTAAGTTGCGGCTGATCAGTATATAAATATAAAATTTTTCCAGCTTGGTATCTGTGTAGTAATTGGTATTATTGGCCAAAAAAAAGATCAAAATGTGCTTAGTATGAAGCCAGTGTAGAGTTAAATCACAGGAAATTATTCAATATGAACACTAAGTATTATCAAAGTTTTCTTTTGATAATCATATCTTAGGAATAAACCCAGCTACTCGACTATTCCTGTGTGTGTATGTGTTCTGCAAAGTCAACAATAGCTCTTAATGATCCCTTTACAAAATGTAGTACATCCAGTAAAAAAAAATATTTGCCACTTTGAAATCTAAAAATAAAACCATTTGTATAATTTATTTAGGGTATGTGTCTGTAGCAGTCTCACAATGGAAATGTTCAACATCGATGAGTCACGTCAGTCATGTGTGTCAGCTGTTTTCCTCCGTGTCACATGACAACAGTTTTGCTTCCTACACAGAGTTTTTTCCTACCTCACACTGGAAATGTGCGACTCTTTTGTTCTACAAAAAAAATGAATGGCAGACATTTCAGCAGTGTGCTATATCCCAACATCTCTTTCTCAGTTCAGCTGACATACATACATTTAAATGAAAGAAACATTTAAAACAAAATTACATCAGCAAGATTTTTAAAAAAAGTTTCTTCTATCTATGTCTGTAAATGCAACCGTTACTTCACCCTTAAAGCCTTCAGCCAAGGTAATGCCTGGGTCACGCTACAGGAGAATCGGGCCGATCCAGATCCTCAGCCGTTATTACCCTGAAGTGTGAGGGGTTACCAGAACAAATCTTAGAACTCCCGAACTACTCGAAGAGGAGTCGGGACCCTGATACCATCACACGTTTGATTTTTAGGATTTCAAATCGGGAGGAAAACGTCGGGAAGATTACGCTGGCTATTGTAGTCTCGCGAGATTCCCGGTGTGAGACTACAATAGCTAGCATGCCGTTGGCGGCTATCAAAAATGTACATCAGTACAATGACAGTTTAAAAACTCATCAAAAGCTCCTGCTGAAGAACAGACAACCCATGTTCACTTCGGCTCACCAAACATTTCTTCATCTACACTCCTTTCCTACTCCTTTTTTCCTGGGTTTTCTCCTCTTTTCGCTGCAGAGCATTACCAATTCAATTTTAATTGGATCCATTGTTTAGAACAGCTACTCACGTAATCATGTGACGTGAGATCACATGAAGTGATGCTGCTCCTTCGGGCACAATAATCATTATTGTCCTGTAGTGTGTGATGTGCCACAATTTTTGGATCGGGCAGTGTGAGCATGTTTTAACAAAAATTATCTGTTAAGTTTCTCCTTATGTGTGATGCATCCTGATTCAAACTCCCGTAGTGTGACCCAGGATTAACTGTACATGTACAACATTCACTGAGCTCCATTTCCAGTGTTTGTTTTTGTCTTTGTGACACAAAACTGTGCAGTGCTTTATTGTAGCTGAGAGGAAATTAAACCAACAGGATCAGGACACACTTACAGGAGAATGTGGTTTGTTATTATTAGCTTGGTTTAGTTTTTGTCCCAGTACACTAGTTTAAGTAGGACAGCTTTAGAAATTGTCCCAAGGCCAAAAAAACAAACACTAAAAAACATTGTATTTGAGGAAACAATATTAGATTTGTTTGATGGTGCTCTTCAGCTAGAATTTAGACATCACCACTGACCCTCATATTCTTCTTGCCGCTCCTTACAGTTACCCCCATGGCAGTGCTCAGGGACAAAATCTAATACTGTTATTGTCATTCAGTGGAAAACCATTGTCAGAAGGGAACAGAAATGTATTTGTGCATTGTGGGGGATGTTTGAATGACCCCTGAAAGCTTATTTTTAAGTTGATGTTGCGGGCAGATATATACCCACACAGAAACTTATTCCACTGTCAGTTGTCTCTCAAAAAACAAGTGGAAAATAAAGATGTAAAAACTTTTTTGTTTTAGTCAGTGCAGTATATGAATATAATTAATAATATCAGTTTTATTAGGGTGTTTTTTGGGGGGTTTTTTTTACTGTTTCTGTATGGATATTAAACAGTCAGAAATGTAAATACTGATTTCCTTGTTAGGCTTGGAGCATCTCATAGAGGTGTCACACTTAATAGAAAGACTGCGTCCTGCCATGCCCAAATAAAAACACAAACTTTCATGACTGAGTCACGGCAGACTGCAGGGTTAACTTGCGCTCTCCCTGTTTGAGGTCGCTGTATTCTGGGTTAAATATTCTCAGAATAAACAGTTTTTTGTTTCATCTTTATCCATCAGAGGAAAAAGACTGTGTAGGTCAATCCATTTAGTTGTATATAAGCTGACTCCAAGATCATCACTGTTTGCTTTTGAAACCCATTAAGCATATTTAGCATATATTAACTGGTCTGGTCTTAATACTTGGCTTTAATAACTATGTTATAACCATGTTTGTTTGTTTTTTTGGGTTTTTTTTTTTATTATTATTCAAATTCAGTTAGGTGAAAGGTAAAATGGAGCATTTAGCAGAAGTTGGTTAAGACCAAAACAGAGATAAAAGGAAAATGAATACATCAGGTGGACATGAGCACCAATTAATTTGTGTTTTTGTTGCTCTGTGTCTTTTGGATGTGTAAGCAGTTTACTAATGTTCAATAATTTTCTAAGGAAATAATATGATGGCTTTTTCCATTATTGCTCAGTGGTAATAAAAATTCAAACACCTCTCAAAATACAGTTTTATTATAAGAGTTGAAGCCCAAAGAATGAAGCTTTTATTTTTAATACTTGACTTAACCTGTGAAACATTCCTGAGAAAATCTATCATAGCATCAGTTTCTTTAATCACTTACTGTCTTATGGGCATTAATGGAGCCGTCAGCCCCTTTCTACTCCCCGCTTTGAAAACGTGTGATCAAAAGGGTCCCGCTGCAGAACCGACCAAACAAACACGGCTTGTGTTGTCCGCCTAATCACGGCCCATTTGTCATGCCATCAGCGTGGTGTAAAAACCTGGCTCGTTGTTTCATTAAGCGCATGTGACAGAGGTCATCCATGTGGTGGTTTCCTCTTTGGCCCAGGTGCCTGAATTCAGGGTGCACGGGGAGGTCAGGCCGATCAACACAGCAGCCACAACGTTGTGTGATAAGCGTGAAATTCCTCTTTCACACAGTAACACGCAGACTCTTCACTCTGATTGGTTTTAGTGATGTTTCGTTACAGACTTATTGAAGACTAGAAAAGTTACCTGGACGAAGCAAATAGACAGGATGACAGATTTGAAAATGATGTCAGAAAAAGAGACTGAAGAAGGTCTTACTGACCACATTGTTGCACAACAATCATTGATACTGTAGGAGTGCTGCAGTGTCAGGAATCAGCCTTTTTCTTGCTATGAAGACTTTTCTGCACCTGCAAAAATAGGTTTTCTCTGTACCCTTTTTTCATCTTTTAGGATTTTTGTAAACAAGAAATGTACAGAATACTACCATCCTCATCTTCTCTGATTTTGGTCTAGTAAGAATGCATGAATGTATCACAATAATAGAGTTTAGAAGAAGTATTTAGATGAGTACGCTCTCACATGTAAAGGAGTGTATCCAGATAGCATGTTCAATCCATAGTGGATATGGTTGCTGGCAATCTAATCAGATTTTCTGAGCTAAAGCAGTTTTGCTCATTTGTCTTTTACTAAGAAGCATTGCAAAATATGGTACACAAAGTAAACAGACTTCCTCCCTTATTCGCTAAATACGAATAATTTGATTTTCATATTTTGTGTCACTCATCTAATTTTTAGTGTGAACCTGCTGCTAAAACTTTTTTTGTATCTAATTAAAAATACTTTGTTTTTTGTTGTTTCTTAAGAGATTCAAGTAAGAAACAAACAAAACAATGTCAAAAAACAAGGTTGGAGTTGGGAGGATCTGATTGGTTACAACAGTACTGAACACAATCAGCTGTGGATGACTTGCAGTAAAGGAGACCAGGTGTTGTGGAGCTGAATGTCCCCTGTTAAAAGATTTAACCAGTGGTTTTTTGGTAGTTTTGTCCTTCCAGGTGAGTGGAGACCTCTTGACTCTCTAAACCCTGCTGTCTGTCTTCTTGCTTCCAGATTGCTGCCCAGATCTGTCGCCAGGCCGGCCTGGTGCAGAAGTCCAAGGATGTGATGGACTACAGCGCTGAGAACTTTGCCATTGTCTTCGCAGCCATGGGGGTAAGCAGACAAACTGCAGCATTCAGCTTTTCAATCCAACCCCATCTGTGGCTCTAATCCCCCACTTAACCCTGATGTGACACCCTGTCCCCTCTCTCCCGCCCTCGCTTTCTGTCTTTTATTCACCAGGTGATTTAACCTTTAAGTCCCTCTTGTTACTTCTGCACCTCTGAGCATATCCCCCGGCCATGTAGACAGGTTCCTAATTCAACAGGCCTTTTAACACCGCTGGCCTCGCCGTATCAAGTTCTCTGCTCCTCCCGTCTGCTGTAATGCCCCCGATTGTGATGGCTTGACCTCCACTGAACGCACACACACAAACATTTGCTTCACTTGCTAAATGCTAATCCTTCCTTCTTCCACCTCTGCACCAGTTCACACCCTCTTGTGGTTAGTGAGGCAGGACAGTTAATATTCAGTTATACAAGTCAGCATATGGGTATGCATTTTTAAAAAGGACATGGTGCACACAGTTACAGCAATGCATCTGTTTGATGTTTAAAAAAAAAAAAAAAGAAAAAAAGTTGAAACTCACTGCAGAGCTACTGTTGACTAATCCTGAGTTAGGCTGATTTATGTTCATGTCTTCTTTCTCAAATGGACATTTTGGTCTTGTTTTAATCAAAACCATTTAGTCTATTATTGGCAAACATTTTTTATAAAGCCAAGATTTCATCAATTTAACTTTTACAATTTTTAAGGGGAAAAAAAATCAAACATTGGAGCCGTTGTTAGTACTTCCTGTTTTACTTCAACCTCTTTTAGGCAGGTACCGTATTTTCCGCACTATAAGCTCCACCTAAAAGCCTTTAATTTTCTCAAAATCCGACAGTGCGCCTTATAATCTGATGCGCCTTATATATGCATCAATACTGGTTAGTTATGGCTACCGTAGTCAGGGGGCGTCGCCGAAGTAACAGCGGTAAGAACGGTAAAAGGAAATTCCAGTCCCACATTACTTGTGTGTATAAAGACCCCAAAATGGCATGAATACACTAACTACGCTACGACTCCCTTTAGCGCAGCTCTATCTGGATGGATAACCCAACCCCAGTAGTTTCTATTCTATGCGCTTTATAATGCGGTGCACCCTATATATGAAAACCATTTTAAAATAGGCCATTCATTGAAGGTGCGCCTTATAATCCGATGCGCCTTATAGTGCAGAAAATACGGTACCTTTTTTACAAAACAGTTTTACGTGTCCACCTCATGTCCGAATCAACATTTCAGTCACTTTTACACAAAACCTTTAACGGCTCACTCAGACGGACCGAGGAAACCTGCTGGAAAACATCCCGATCGGCAGAATTCTGTATCTTGCGATGAACAACATTTATTTCGGGATTCACCAGGAGAAGAGGAGATGAGTGTCCCCCATGCACTTGATGATCATTATTTAAGGCTTCAACAAGTTTTAAAATCCATCAGCGGTGCAGAAAACACCGCTCCGCCTCGCCGCAGTTCTCGGCAGCAACAGTGCTCCCTCTGCGCTCCACACTATATCTCTTAATGGCCCTCTTATGTTCGAATTAGGCCACAACCAGTTTATGTAACAGACACCTAAGTCTTAATTAAGCTATAACACAGAGGTGTGACACTGTCAGCACCTGCTCAGTAGTCTAGTGGATGTATAGACAGCTACAACTGAAGAAGAATTAATCGAGTGGGTCTCAGGCAAGTTTTGGACATAATGAGAGGGGTGGGGGGTTTTGAGTGGATTTATGGACATTTAGTGGCAACCAGTTACATATTTCTCTCAGTCAGCACTTTTTTTTGTTTCACCGCCAACAGGCCAAATCAGTGGGCCGAGTTACAACAACGGCTAACTTTCCACGGTGTTCAAAAGCCACCTTCCCTTAAACCTCTTAAACCTCTTTGTATCCAAGCTTTTAACTATCCTCCACCTCCTTGTGGAGACCCCTCACAGTTTGAGAGCCTCCACTCTAAGCCAGTAATTTTCTACCGATAATGTCCGAAAAAGGGCTTAATCAAGATTTTGTCAAAATGGTTCAGGAACTTCTGTCTTTTGTTTTTCAGGTCAACATGGAAACTGCTCGTTTCTTCAAGTCTGACTTTGAGGAGAATGGCTCCATGGACAACGTCTGCCTTTTCCTGAACCTGGCCAATGACCCCACGTAAGTTTCAGTCTCAGCGACTAATTGTACACAGTTAAAGTCAGACCTTTTTTTTAATGTGTACAATAGAGTAACTTTTCTTTCTGTGATCAATTAGCATCGAGCGTATCATCACCCCCCGTCTGGCACTGACAACAGCAGAGTACCTGGCGTACCAGTGCGAGAAGCACGTCCTGGTCATCCTCACTGACATGAGCTCCTACGCTGAGGCTCTGAGAGAGGTACACGCACCAACTCAGCTGTTTTCAGTTTTCACATTTTCACATACACATTTTGACATCTCTGTCTTGGCAGGAAGAGACTGAATATATTCAAGGAATCAAGGCATCAAGGAAATTATTTCAGGCGTTAATCCAGTTTGAGCCACGTAGTCTCAATTGTGCCCAACGAGCAACAATGTAAACACAGAACCGCCATTTTTTGAAACAACAGCTTGCGAGTAGTGTTGTAGAGTAGTGAAATCAACTCAATGAAGACTACAGGAGCCATAAAAAAGAGTGGGAACACAGCGGCAGTGATCGGCCGAAAAGGATTAAAACAGCAACATGTGCAGTGACGTACTGATGTTTTACGGTGAAGCAATGACGTGGCTGCAAATTGGCTCCTTGCCAATGGAAAAGCAAACCGGCTCTTAGGAGGAATGACATTTGAACCAATTAAGCAACTGCTCAAGCACCAGCACCGAACTAGCACCTAGTTCATCACCTGGTACTATTACCGTAAAACGTCAGTACGTCACTACATATGTCAACGTTTTTGTCTTTTTCGGCCAACCACTGCTGATGCGTCCCAGCTCCTTCTTATGGTCCCTGTTGTCTTTATTGAGTTTTTACAATTTATTAAGAGGCTGGTCAAGGCTCCGCTCACATCCAGCTACCGTCACCTCTCACTGAATCCTCTTGAAGACCGGGTTGGTCCGAGAGGCTAACTTTCCCTTGACTTCAGTAGAAGACCACAGCGCCAGGAAGCACTGGGTCTCCTGCTCAGACCATTGCTGCTTTAATTTAACGTCCATATTTAGTTGGTTTCACTTCTCTACTACACTACTCCCTAGCTGTTTTAAATATGTCAGTTCTGTGTTTACACCGTTGCTCATTGGTCACGATAACCCCGCCCCCAGCCTGGACGTGCCTAATGCTTAATTGGTGCTTAGCTCTGGCCCAGCAAAGAGTTGGTGTTTGCTAAGCTCCAGTTTTTAGCACCTGGAGCCGGTGCACAAACACAAAGAACTGCTGCTAAGTCGGGTACTGGCTACAAACTAGCACAGGAACCAGCTCAGTGGAAAAGGGGTATGGGAGGAGTACTCCAAACGCAAAATCGCCTTGTGTTTGGTGTGAACACTGCAGCTGTTTCGCACACATAAGGTGAAAATTGTGAATGCAGCTTTAGTGTTGTATTTTTGAAATGACTATTATTGAATGATTTCAGTGTGGTATAACATATACTGAATCCTCAGCATCCGTACAAGCAGCAAATCATGTGGCAGCGTGTCAACATAACACACCGATGTAAAATCTCCACAGCATTAGCACAGAGGTGATAGACTCACTAAAGCCTTGAGCTCCTCGCTGAAAGGGAGGATAATGTGTCCTTCATTCTTCTAGGAAATACCTTAACTTCATTATTGGCCGCTCGGCTTTAAAAGGAAATGGTCCCCCATCTCGCTCCCCCTCACCCACCCACCCACTGCCCTCCTTTCTCCTCTTGGCAAGGAGTCAGGCCCTCTCTGCTCACTCTTTTATGTCTCTGTAATAATCCTTTTATGTTGTACAGTTTGCCGTCTCAATGTGTTGGCAGCACATTGTGCGTTTTTCAAATCACATCCATGCGTGTTCTGTTCATGCATTTGCTGTCCATAACCTTGGCACATGTGACGACTACATCCAAACTCAGCTAAGACTCGGGCAACTTAATGTGTAATTCAGTGCATACAAAAGAGCCGGGACATTAACATTTAACTTTTGTTCCCTTTCAACACGTGAAGGTTGAGTTTTGTATTTATTCTCCTGTTGACGAGAGCGTGGCCTGCCCATCAACCTTTGAATCCAAAAATGAATGGGAAGCATTTTCTTTTCCCGTTCCTCTGAATTCGCTTGAGTTTCGGACCAAGTATTTGCTTTTGGTCATTTTTGTAGAGGGCTTAAAACAGAATGGGAACATTTTTCAATCAGCTGTTTGCCTCTTATGAGGAATAAAGAGGGCGTTAGCATCACTTGACTCACCAAACTAGAGGGTTTTACGACAGTGTTTCACTTTGTTTTCGAGGAACTGTATAACAGAAAGGCACAGGAAGATCGAGTCTTTAGAAAAAATGTATTCCTTTGATTTGAAATGAATCATTCTTCTTTTCACAACCCCTTTACTTTAACGGTCGGTCGGGAAAAATCAAGACTTCGGGACAATGAAGGAGCACTTTTCTTTATTTTTATAAACAAAAGATAAGTGAGTCAGTTGTGAAAGGTGTCGCTTGTAGTAGCAAACCTGTGCCTCTTGATTGCAGTTCTAACACAGCACCTGCACCGATCCGCTATAACATTATGACCACCTGACTAATATTGTGTGGGTCCTCCTTTTGATGGTAAAACAGCCCTGACCTGTCAAGACCTGGACTCAAACAGATGTGTGAAGATGTGCTGTGGTGACACAAAGATGTTAGCAGCAGATACTTTAAGTCCTGAGTGTTGTGAGGTGGATCAGAGTTGTTTGTTCAGTACGATCCTCAGATGCTCGACCTGTTTGTGATCGAGAATCCAAGGAGTGTTATTAAAATGAATAACTGGAACTCTGCCACTTACAGATCTGGATGTTTGTCTTTGAGCTGCTTAGATCATTTACAGGTGTTTCCTGCTTCCCTTCCTAATTTCCTAAGGTCTGGTCTCCGATTAGATTGGGCAGTGTCCTCAGGTTCAAGGGTTTAGACCCACCTCCTCACGCCACCCTCCTCCCTCCCTATCCAAATATGGTCACTTGTGACTCCATTCAAACGTCGATTTCCTGGTTTTAAAATGCAAGTCCACAAACCATCGAGTGATGTCACATTAGCTTTGTCCATTCTATATACAGTCTATGGTGGAAACCAAAAACAGAGCTAACAAAAGAGGATATTGGACTCAGATATGTTCGATGTCTCCTTGAGGTTTTCAGTTTTTTGCAGCTCTCATGCAGCTTTAGAGCTTTATAAAGAAAATGGACATGCATGTTCTGCTCTGTGGTCTCATGTCACCTCCTCATTCTGTCTCCAACTTCCGACTTTTAGGTGTCTGCTGCCCGAGAGGAAGTGCCCGGCCGTCGTGGTTTCCCTGGTTACATGTACACAGATCTCGCTACCATCTACGAACGTGCCGGCCGAGTGGAGGGCAGAAACGGCTCCATCACCCAGATCCCCATTCTCACCATGCCCAATGATGGTGAGAGCAGCTGCAAAACACCCAGCGGCTTTAAGTTGGACCACAGTGACATCTTTGCTCCTGTCGGCTCTTTAGGGGACACACAGTAATTCTGTCTATTAGCTGTTCTACCATTTGTTGGTCACACACATTACACTTTTTCAGTCTTGTCTCCTTTAATGCTTAAATCTCTCGACAAGTCATTGTTGGAACTACCAGAGTAGGCAGGGAAATGGAAAGAGGAGACATTTTTGATGCCTGCAGTTACCATAGCAACATGTATGAAGAGCCTACTCCTATCTAGTTGAACAGGAGTCCCCCATCACAGCATCACAGGCAGGTGATTGTGTCTGCTTTTACTCCTGGTGTTCCTGAGGGTTCTTGATTTAAAGTAAAAGTCTTTACACCAGGAAGCTAAAAGAAATTCTCTCTGTGGCCTGATGTGTGACATTGTTTCCTGTTAAACACACCTGCAACAAAAAGTACATTTTTGTGTCTAACAGATATCACCCATCCGATTCCTGATCTGACTGGATACATCACAGAGGGTCAGGTGTACGTCGACAGGCAGTTGCACAACAGACAGGTATTCAACTACCAGCGCAACAACAACATTCATCAAAGTTGTCTTGAAGAGCTCATATTAATCAGCTGCATTTTTTCCACACTTTCTCGTGCACGTTTGCACCTTGCACAAAGAAAAAAAAAAATTGTAGATGCAAAAGAATTTACAAAACTGTTGTAATATTGCAAAAGCTTTTTAGGACTGAGAAAGCAGCAAACAACAGTGTGGAGTGATGATGCAACTGTAACCTTTCTTAAAGTAATAAATGAAACAGAAATGCCATGTTTACATCATGTTTTCTCACAGTTTGCGGTCCTTTATTTCTGCAGTAGTACTTTGAATTGTTTATCTCGAAGAACCAGTTTCGCTGCATTTGGGTGAAAGCAAAGCAAAGGCCCCGGTATTGATTTACAATGTTCTTGATCTGTTATAAGTGAATTATTAGGAGCGTCTGTGCACTTCCATGCTTATCAATACAAACGCTTATGTGTTTTCCATTTTTGTTGACATTGCAAGAGAGGTGCAAATGCTGCTTTGTGCATCTTATTAAGGTGGTGTCTTAGATTATTTTGCAAAGTCATCCCTATATATTCTCCATCTTATTACCGTATTTCCCGCACTATAAGGTGCATCGGATTATAAGGCGCACCTTCAATGAATGGTCTATTTTAAAACTGTTTTCATATATAAGGTGCACCACATTATAAGGCGCATAGAATAGAAACTACTGTAGTGTCTGGGGTTGTGTTATCATCCATCTAGATGAAGCTGCACTAAAGTGAATGTCAACAAAACAGTCAGATAAGTCAGTCAGTCAAACTTTATTAATAGAAAACAAACCAACGTTCTGACAACTCCGTTCACTCCAAAACAAGCTAGTGCATTCACAATACGGTACCGTACGTACCTGTAGCTCTTACCGGTATTTGCGCCGTCTTTGTTGTAATCAATGTATTTCCAACTCCATTTGTCACAGTTCAAAGCTACATGAACAGCTGTTTTATTTTTTTTCCCCGAGGTAACGTCAGTGACGTAGTATTATCTTTTACCAACAGCAAGGTACAACAGGTAGTGCAACTTTTTATCACGTAGTTAGTAGCATCACAAACGTGGAGGGAACTTTTCCCTGATTCAGTAAACACATAAAAGAAACAGTCTGATACCGCTACGGTAAATCAAACCTTAGTGCAATCACAATATACGCCCCTTGACTACGGTAGCCATAATTAACCAATATTGATCCATATATAAGGCACATCGGATTATAAGGCACACTGTCGGTTTTTGAGAAAATTAAAGTCTTTTAGGTGCACCTTATAGTGCGGAAAATATGGTAATAATCCAGTTGTCCTTTTTTTTATAACAAAATGAAAATAACTAGTAACTTACATATTTTAGGTTCAATTACAGAATAACAGGCGGAAAAATAAGTGCACTGTTGCAAACTGAGGGCTGTATTGTACATTATACAGATGTAACAATCAGTCAGAGTATGGGAGCTGGGATGTGCTAATTTGAGGGATAAATGTTATAAAATGCTGTTTTCCTGGAGCGCTGACATGCATCAACATTACCATATTCTGATATATGTCTGGGTGTCACTGCTGTGGTGGATTTCTATAGAAAACAATAGGAAGAGAGTTAATTCAAAGAAACATAAGATAACCCCTCTGTCTGTGAAAACATCTTGTTAGGATGGCCTTTGCTGCCAGATGGAAATGGCCTTTTTGATTTTCCACTGACTCCTGCTTTGATGGTTTACAGAGTCTGTGGTAGAAGCAGAAATTTTAACTAAATAAATAAAAGCTGATGCTTATTAACCACTGGAAATGGTGAACACTAGTCCAAAACCTTTTTCTCCCTATTATTTTTCACTTTTCCCTAAATAGAGATGTAAAAATCCACTAATGGTTTCTTGAGAAATTATTTATCCAACCCAGTTTATATTATATTATTAGATATGTAGAAAATAAAATCGCAATTGTCTCTGTTGTTAGTTATTGTAGCCTAATATCTGCACTATAAAAAAAACCCCATTAAATATTAAAATAGTTGCAAAAATAAACTAAACATTTACATGTCAAATGCAAATTAACATGAAAAAACTGTAACTGTGAAAAACCATAACGTTTCAGGTTTTTCATTTCAGTAATTTCACAATTTATTTAATGGATAAAACTGTTAGATACAAGTTTAATGCCAATGCAATTAGTAGCAATTAATAAAATACAGACGCTTATTCCATTTTGGTTTTTAAAGTAATAAATTGGTATGAGTGTCACTGTTTTAAAACAATATATTATTCAATAAACATCAAAAATTACACAAGATCTCATGTAAAATTAAAGCTGCAAACTGCATTGTATATATTTAAAAAAAAAAAAACTTGGTATGTTTATTCACAATCTCTCTGTGGTTACTTCTAACAGGCTTCATATCGCTGTGTTTGTTTTTAAATAAATGATACTTCCTCACTGCGATGACGCTGTATGAACCTGTATTGCTATTTCTGCTTCTTGTTATAAATAGAAATATGAGAGAGTAAAATAAAAATGGCAGCGGCTCTCTGTATAGACATGCGTGTTGTACAATAGCAAAATAAAACTAGATCGCATAATACATTTTCATTTACAACCCAGAAAAAAACCAGAATAAAGAAATAATAAACTACACCGCTCTTCTTTAAATGTGCATGAAAATGAGAATGAATGAATGAATGAGTCCATAGAACAGTCAATGAAATATTGAATGAGTGAATTAAAATGTACCTAACCGAATCAATATTGCAAACACAGCTACAGTACCCACTGTATCTCTGAGTAACATGCCGCCTCTCGGCTGCAGTGAATCAATGCTGTGATGTTTTTCAACCTGTACTCATCCCTCTCTGTCCTCATTCTTCATTCCAGCCCAGGAGGCTGGTTCCCATTAAAACGTCCCCCTGCATTGGGGCAGTTGCACTATGATTCAATTATGAGTCACCATCTGTAACTTAAACTCTTCCAAAAGGGTGGCAAGAGCGGCGGACAGACAGCTGAGCAGTGGGCCATCAATAATACAGAGCCACATCTCATTGTGGATGAAATATACATGAAAACGTTCCATGGAGCATCTTTCGCATTTTTCCAACAGAAAGAGGACGGGATCTTTTCTCACGCCCCCCCGAGTCACACCGATGCGTTAACACTTGTCAGAACACAAGGCCGCAATTTCCAATTCAGCGTTAAACTTTGGCTTTAAAAGCCACGCGCGGAGCCATGTCATTGTTATTTAAAGAAAGATAAAGGAGTGGCATTGATAAAGAGTTTGACAAATGAACTATGCTTTTTCTCTTGATTTTATTCAGCCGTAAAGGGTGTTGTGACAAGTCGCACCAAACTCGCTCGGAAATGATTAAACTGGAAACTTGTTTTTCCCTTTTTCCTGTTGAGAACTAATGGCACATGACAGACTGTGTTAGCGGTGCTGTCTGGCCTTCCACATCTCCTTCAGTTAATTTTTCTCCGCTTCGCTCTCTACTACTTAAGCTCCCACTGCAACGCAAAAAAACACCATTTCATGCCTTTTTCTTTCACTCTCTCCACTCAGTACCAGAGTTCATTCCCATTTTGTGACTCTCCCACTCTCTCTGCACATAAACATGTAGCACACACACACACACACACACACACACACACCATCCCTTGTCCTGTCCTCTGTCTAATGATGATCCATCTCTAGTGGAAGGGGTACACCCTCTTTCTTTTTTTGCTTCCTTTAGCTTTGATCTGGTCTCTGATAGGCTGAGGGTCATGCTAGACCCTGGCTGTTTACTCCATACCGAGGGAGATAGGTTTTGGTCCTCTGAGAGCGGGACCTCATTACAGGAACATATGTGAGGGCCATGGAGAGGCAAGAAAAGGTAGGGAGGGAAACAGTGCCAGCTGAGTACAGAAAGAATGGATGGGAAAAAATAAAACACACAAGGATGAGGAAGTGGAGAGACATCCGTGATGAAAAGATGAAACAGTCCATAAAATGAGAAGGAGGTGTAACGAGAAGTAGACTTGACCTAGCCAGCTTGACTTGATGCCATCTTTTTTTTGTGTGTGTGTTGTTTTGTTTTTAGGGGGGAAAGTCAAGAAAGTAACAGATGAGGTTGAAAACTATGACTTTGTTCCTCTGATCTGAGATGAAAGCAAAGACAGAAAAAGAGGGAGAGACAAAGGAAAAGACAAGAGAATCGAAGGCTGATGAAGAGAAAACGGCGGGAATGAGCAGTCGCTAACGGAGACGGCACTAATGATACCGCATTCAGTGTCGCAGCTCGAGATAAAAACAACAAGCGCACAAAAATAAAGCCGAAGCCCTAAACTTCAAAACAATTTAATTGGAAGTGCTGGATGCTACAAGTGTGTGGGTGGTTGGGTTTACTTGCTGTGATCTACCCTCTCCTCGATCGTGCTCCCAATAGCTCATTACTTTGCATTTATTATTACGTTTTAAAATAACTCTGTAAATACAGACGTTGTATTGATTCTGATCAGACACCTTTTTGAAGCTCAAACAAGTTGACTCTTTCCATGAATCGTACGTGGTTTCATGGAAATCAGTTCAGCAGCAGATGAGAATAAAGACAAGATGAGGCATTTCTTCTGGGAATCCATCAGAGGCCAACAGGGGGCATGGGTCTCCGAGGAGCTCCCCGCACTCCTCATATAATGCGTGGTAAAGCGAACGTAACAGTATTTATCTCAAGCAGTCTTGGCTACAGTAGTGGATTCACACTGCGAGACTCCAACATTTCTGTTACTAATTAAGTCCTAAGATAGTACACCAGAAAAAAAAGAGAAAGTTTTCTAGATCAGACTTCTGTGAGAAAGCCTCTGAGAAAACTATGAAGTTGGGTTTTTCATCCCAAGACTGAGAAAAGTGCTCACTGCAGCATTAGCACCAATGACTCATGTAGAATAAGAATACATGGTTTGATGCTAGTGGACGTTTGTTTTCCTGAGATGAGTGAGCAGAAGATGGGTGATCACGTATGTCCTGAAGTAGGGTGTTTGGAGGTGAAAATTATTGCATCATGAAGTAGATATGAGGCTTCAAAAAGAGGAAGATTTAGAGGTGTGGTCAGTTTGATTGACAGGTCTGGTATCCATTGAGACTGGACCTGAACTTTAGTCTCCTACCCATTTGATAGCATGGTTGGGTTCATGGGTCAGATCCACCTTCACACTCGTCCCTCCAACAACCAACATGGCGATGTTGAAACTCCGAATTTTTGTAAGCGTTGATTATTCGACATACAGTCTATAGCAGGAGTTCTCAACTTGTGCCATGGTGGGCCAAGACACTACAGGTTTTCCTTCCAGCTGGTCTCTAAAGCAGGTGATTTGAATGATTAACATTTCCTTTAATTTGAGGGAAGGAGCTGATCAGTGAGATCAGCTGCTGGAGAGATGGTTGGAAAGAAAACCTGCAGGGTCTCAGCCTCCACAGCACAAGTTGAGAACCCCTGGTCTATAGTCTCAATCCACATGTCTAACTCTCAGCAAGCAAACAAACAAGGGTGTTGAAATCGGCACTGATGCTTTTCCATAGACTGTATATAGAAACAGACGAAGCAAGTGTGACATCACCAAATGGTTTGTGGACTCTCATCTTATAGCCAAGAGATCATCAATTGAACATCGCCATGTTGGTTGTTTGGAGCCAGAAGTTGACCATATTTGGATATGATGGGAGGAGGCCGGTCTGACCCTTGAACCTGAGGTCCAATGTGTATGAGACTTCACTTCAGCACTGCTCTCATTGGACACAACGCTTGTTGATCCAGCTAACCCCACCCCTAATGTTTCTCTTTTTGAAGCCTAATTACTACTTATAATAATTTTTTTTTTTAAGATGGACCAACAGATCACTGAAAACAAGAATTTACTTTAACTAATAACATTAGAATGACTTGTGGAAAAAAATGTATTGACTGAGAATTTTGTGATTGAAAATGACTGTTTTTGAATTGAAGTCAATTGGAGTTTTTTGGAACTAGCCTCCAGTGGTCATCAGGGGAATTACACTTTTTTTACACTTCAGCATTAGCCTCATTTTGAGACCCACTTGTTTCTTCTGTTACAGTTTATGTGTTTTTCCAAAGTGGAAAACAGAGACTTAAGATGTAAACACTGAGTTAGAGATCAGTCTGTCCACCATCTTTTATAAAACAACTCAACACATAGTCTTATTAAAAACATCACAAATAAAATGACAGTTTTTGGGTTTTAGGTAGGCATCGTTGTGTCCTGTCCTGCATCTTTGGAATCAGCATTTTCAGTATTTACGTGCAAATGCCTGTGATATCATGTAAATCCTGTCATGTGGTTTCTTTGAAAAACCATTTGCAGGCGTTTTGATTTGTCTGCCACCCACTCCAGCGTCGCACAATGACATATACGTATAAATCAGCCGCACAGCTTTGATAACTAAAACCATCTTGCAGTCAGACAGCACAGAGGCAAAGAACTCTTTCTAAGCTCAGATTATGAACCATAATTGGATTGCATAATAATCCGCTCAAGTGATTTTCTGGATTATACCGCGCTAAAAGGGTGAGGGGCAGGAATGTAAAGCTGCAGTGCTATCGTGCCTGATGAATATGATTTGTGTGATAGTTACATGATTAGAACAGCACAATGCTTCACCTAAATTGACATGTCAGTGTTTCATTACTCAGCCTCAAATTGTTTTCTTTGTAGCCTTATAAAAAAAGGAAAAAAGATCAAAGCAGAAAGCATTAATAATGTCATTTTCATCAACTTTGCAGGTGATTCTCTCAGACAGCGAAAACTGACATCCTCCAGTTGTTTACCTAGCTTCATGAATGTCATGGCATAATGAATTCTTCCTTGAGTTTACTTTTCTCAAAAAGCCCACACATATGAAACAGATTTTCTGCTCATAACACACTGAATCAAATGGGTAATAAGGTGCATTTTTAGGTGTTTTAAAGTGTTTGGTATCTAAGGCAAACAGGCTGACACAGTTATCAGCTTTATTGCCAGTTGGAGCTCACATAAATGTTATCTGAAACTTCTAGTATGATTTTTTTTTTTTTTTCAGTTTACAACAGGGTTTTCATTTTTATTGATCTGTTGTAATAAATGCTGTAGATTGCAGTGGTCACCATATGAGGGTACAATATTTTCTGTAACTGATCTGTTATAATTAAAGATCAAAAAAGTAGCAGTAGGAAGGAAAACACCACTGCTGTATCCTGTTTCCAGAGAAGAAGAAGGAAGCAGGAAGTATGAACTAAAAACCTGAATACTGCAGTTTCTCGAAAATAAAAATCCTCAATTCCTTATTGAAATCTGATCATGTTTATAATCTTAGAAAGTGGGTGGAGATCAGATATGGATTATGCCTTGGTGGAGGTTTGAGCTCTCGCAAGTGCTTTCTTGTCTTGTAAATATACATATAGCATGTATTTACACTGCACTTATCTGCTTTACCACAACTGATAGATTTTTGTTTGAGCCAGTATGCATGATGTCACATGAGGGTATTTATAAACTGCTGATAATTTCAGTTTTTTGCAATACCATACAGTCTAATCATCAATAGAAAGAAATATATTGGAGTAAATGAAACAAAAAATATCAAGTATTGTTTTTACAGTAGTAGACCGATTGTTCATCCATGCATCTATCATCCATCCGTCCGTCCATCTATCCCTCCATCCATCTATCCATCCGTCCATCCATCCCTCCATCCATCTATCCATCCGTCCGTCCATCTATCCATCCATCCATCCATCCATCCATCCATCTGTCCGTCCATCTGTCCATCCATCCGTCTATCCATCCCTCCATCCATCCATCCATCCGTCCATCCATCCGTCCATCCATCCATCCACCCATCCATCCATCCATCCATCCATCCATCCATCCATCCA
>OOFC01010422.1:1279-12978 GCA_900323345.1 Pseudochromis fuscus
CTGTGCCTGATCCAGCTGGTGGCTCCTTGGCACTTTTATTTCCCTCAGATGGTGCCAATAATGTGGTAAAACGACGCCAGTGTTTTGGGTTTTATGTGCCGAGTGTTAAGCTCTGTTATACTTCCACTGATTTTCTTCATCGGTATTATTTGGATTAGATCAGAAATCCAACTTAAACCAAATGGAAGAAATTCAGGCAGGAACACAAAAGCTCTTGAGTTGTTAATGTAAAAATGTAAAATGCCACATGTTGATGCAACAAGTGGAAAATAAAGCTGTGTTTCAGGGTTTTTTAATGATTCCACTGTAGAAATAAGACTGAAGAAGATTCCCACTAAATGTTCTCAACCGGGCTTGAGCCATAGATGTAGTGGTGGCACTTTACTTTAAAGCAAGGCCAGTTTATTTGTAGAGCAAAAAAAAACAAAATGAAAACTGAAATAGATTGAGACAAATTACAGTAGAATGAAAAAAAAGCAGCTAAAGCAAGACATAGAGTCTGGATTTTAGCTCAAATAAAATGCACTTGTAACTTAATGGGTAATTTTTCTCTTGAATGTTTTTTTTTCAAAAGCATATTTAAGTGAAGTTCACGAGTTATTACCTCTGCCAAGGGTAGTAACAACTATCTTCTGAGACATAGGAACGCATGGTTACATTTTGGACATGATCACATGAAAAAAATTGGAAATCCAGAAATCCTAATCTTCGTCACGTCCTCTTGGATTTTGTTGTATGTGAGCACACACAGATGCACTATGATAATACAGGGTGACACAAAAAAACGGAAATCTTTGAACAATCCAATAAAACCAAGAGTGATGGAATAAAAATATTTCATTCATAGTAATTGAAACCTTAAAAGGTGCAATTTAAGAAGCAATGATGGAATTTTTATTTTTGTCTCGCAGTGGTGCCACTTGCACGTTTGCCAATACGCACTTCAAAAATACCTGTTTTTTTGGGTCACCTTGTATTTTAGGGTTGGAGTTCAAACATGGATTACGCTCTGTTGGAGGTTTGTGTTTTCTGAGTGCTCTGTGTGTGTGTGTGTGTGTTTGTGTGTGTGTGTGTGTGTTTTTACCGCCTGTAATGTGGTCTAATGTGGTGAATGTGGGAGCTTTGCGTATTTGCTGAGTAACATCATTTGTATTCACAAAACTGTTGGCTCTGTGTATTGTTTGGTCATTAGGATACTAGCAAACACATTTAAATGCAGATGTTGGAGATAATAATCAGTATAATCCATAATCATAAAGATCATAATTCCAGTCATAACACTGAACTCATGCCTGTCTAATCCAGCTGATTTGTTACATTAAGATCCCTTCAGATTACCCACAGATGACCAGGATATTAATAATGAATTTGAAAGTAAACCTGTGATCAATCCCTCTGATTCTTAATGAAAGCCTAGAGTAGCCTGGGCACTTTGTCAGAAAATCAATACAGCGTGTAGGTGTCAAAACCCGTTCTTAGGATATTACAGCGCACATTAAACTCATCGTCCTACAATCAGCCATTATAAAGACAATAAACGAACAGCTGGCAGCTGAACGGCACCATTATTAATGCAGGGACTTGGCAAACTTACACACAGCAACTTTAATTGCTTAATAATCATGTTGAGATTTTAATTTTTCTACAACATGAATAATAAAAAAAGATGCAGTTTTTTGCTGGAGCTTCCCACCAACATGCGCTGTAAAAGCCTTCATTAGACATCATGGGATCATCGTTTCCATGTGAGAATAAGGAAACTTGGAGCTGTAATTATTCACGATGCATGTTTCAAGTGTCTGCAAGTGGATTTTAGTACTTCAACATGTCTGTGCTTCTTTGAAATGATCCACTAATGCAAAGACTGTGATTTGTAGAACGACAGGCTTCCACAAACATTGGCATTGTTGAGCTTTGCAGTGTTTTGTATTGAGTAATATCCTTTACTCAAGTCCTTTCCTGCAGACTTCTGTGTACAGTAATCCCGTGCTATATAGTGCTTCGACTCCGCAGCTTCACCCTATCGCTGATTTTATATGCAAGCATATCTTAATATATATTTTTTGCCGGATCGCGGCAAAAGTGATATGCAGCCAGTTGGTTGTTTTATTTGTGGTACATGCTTCCTCAGTTGGTTTGCCCCAACTGAGGAAGCGGTGAAGTATCCAGGGCGCTGATTGGCTCAGATCGAGCTAAGTAGAAGCCCAGATGATTTCATAAACAGGACGATATTGGCGTTTTTACTCCTCAAAGATATACAATACGTATATTTGTGTGCAGCATAGAAACAGTGTGTTGCAAATCTTACCTAATATCTTAGAGACTATAAAAGGTTTATACTGTATAACCGTGTGGGAAATGTTTATAAGAGTGTGGGAGGGTTTATAAGGGCTTAAAATATACAAATGCTATAAACATGGTTTCTACTTTGTGGGCTCTGAAACACAATTATTGAGGAGGGATCACTACACCAATAATAAATCTACAGTGAAGAGGTCTTGAAGAAGCTGAGGAGCCTTTATGTTCATTGCATGTAGCAATTAGCAGTGAAGACCCACCTCTTCCTCAATCTGATTGGACAAAAGACAGAAACTGAAATAAAGGTCTTAGCAAATTGAAAAACAGTTGAACTGTCTTTCACACCAAGTGTTTAAAATTTAAAAGTGTGTTCGGGTTTGGCCCTAGAGTTAAAAAAAAAAAAAAAAGCAAAGGAAAAGTAGCTGCAACAAGTGGAGACCTTCATCACAGAGATGTAATAATCTGCTTCAAATAGCAGATATTTATGGATGGTTACAAAATCAGGGTGTGTCTGAGCTTTTTGATGCAATGTCCAAACCAAAAAAAGAAAGCTCTACCTCCGAGAAAACTGAGCAATTTTGAAATACATTAGAGATCTTAACTTAACTCAACTGTGATATAAAAGTCTCCCAGATAGATAAATAAATTACGACGAATGCTCTAAGGGTGTGCACACAACACACACAAGCGGCGTCACAGACGATGGGATAAAAATGACACTACAGTGTGCAGTCAGTGTGCTGACTTGCTAAATTTGCACGCCTTTATTCTGAATACAGATTGGTCCAAAGTAACAGGACAGTGAAGGCTCCCTCCAGATGTAGCCCCGCAACACATTAGCGATGCAGCGAGCTGCGGAGTGTGCGGTTGTTATTGGAGACGAATTTTTAGTCTGACAGGGAAGACGAGGCTAGTCTGTGGGGCCCTTTGCTGGAGTGTGATTAGCATTGCAGATGCCGGTTTCTGTAGGCGTCAGTTTCAACAAACTCAAGGTTCCCCCGTCTCCAGTGCATGATTAAAATGTAACAGTGGTGCGTGGGAAATTCACAAGAGCAGAATTATGCTCCGGCACTCAAAGAGACTATTTTTTGCTCAGGTGTGTGTTGCGCCTCCTTCCCGCACGCGCTCTCCTGCTCTTTCTCTCGCACATAAATACACACAAAGGCCCCAACACACATGGGCTTTTTAGTCCTCGAGCCAAAATGGTCTCAAAGCTGCCAAAAGCTATTATTATCTGCAGGTATTCAATATCAAAAATTGATGTGTGGATGTGAGGGGGGGCATTGCTGGAAATGAGCCCCATATTTTTCTTGTAAAAAAAAAAAAAAAAAGACAAGGAAACTAAGGAAAAGGCAAATGAGCATCAAAATGTATCTCTGCTGAGGTATTTGAAGTGATCCTAACAACAGTAATAATCATAACCACTGGCATAATCATCAACACAGTCCATAGACCTGGAGATCCTAACAATAGCATCCTCTTCAAGGTTATGTAATCCACATCCATTCAGGTTACAGTCTTCCCACAGACATGAGGCATGAGGCTTTAATCAGTTATAAAGTAAATATGTGATCAATCAAACAGAAACAACAGAAAGAGGGATTCTTAATGAAATCCTGTAGCATCTGGGCCATTTATCAGAAAATCAATATAGTGTATTGGTGTCAAACTGCTGTGTACACACACACACACATTACTGTACGTATGTATAAACACATGAACACAGATAAGCATGGATTTAGATGGTCACGCTAGTACAGGAAGTGCTATCCCATTATTTTAATAGATGTAGTAATGTAGTAGATAGTGACGTCAGCAGTAATGTAAACAATCACTTGAACTTATCTGTACATTAAATTTACTGTATTGTTACTTTTTTATATTTCTCTCAATTTATTCTCAGTAAAATTAGTGAATAAGAAATTTTAGCATTGGTGTTAAAAATTTTGCATATCCCAAAATTTTACCTCTTTTTAAAAAATTGTTTTTGAGTGTGTCCCATATTTAACTTAATAGTGATCATTTAGACAGAAACACCCATTAGCACTGGTGGTTGTGTAATATTAGCTAATTCACAAAAAATGTTGACTGGATGTAAACATCATATCACTTTAACAACTTGCTTTTATTTTTATAGAAAACATATTGACTCAGTTTAGCCAAACAGATACTTTGAATGAAATAAACTGTGAGAAACTGTACTTCTCTCATATAATTCAACCTTTTTTTATCAATTGATTCACAATAAAATGCAACAAGTGGTGAAGTGCTGGTCTTCACCCGGTGCAGTTACACAGCACAGTAATGACTTGTAAGGTTTTTTTTTGTTTTTTTTTGTCAAAATGCAAGTCAGTGGAAAACCCTGCGCACCTCCTGTTTGCCTTGTAACAGTAGGTTCTGGAGGAAACTGCTCCCGGTTGCTGTGACGACAAGACTGAAAACACCTTTGAGGTGCTAAAAGTCAAAATGTTTTTAAGTGTCTGTCACTCTGGTTGCTATATATAAACACGCTCGGCTCTCAGCAATGTCAAGAACACATAATGGAGCACATCCTTCCCATTGAGAGATGAGAAAACACAGCAACAGGCAGGTCTCTGGAGGACACACGCCTGGAGGAGACGCCTGTAAAAATGGGTGGAGGGGGGGAGGCTTTCAGCTGAATGGAGTTCTCAGGTTAGTTCGTGTGGGCTTCCCATCCTCTGGCATTATCACGTACCCACAGGAAAGCTGACATTAGACATTCCTAAGAAGACTATTTCTAGATTATTTAAAAGCACAGGCTGCAAAAAGGAGCTGTGTTGCCCTTTTTAAAGCAGTGCATTCATTAAGACAGGAGTGCAGGTTAAGATAGATATGTTCTCCCCCACTGGATTTCATTTCCTGGACTTAGCTAATGAGGAGTTTTAGCATGAAGATGTTTTTCTTTCCTGAGTGTCTAAAATAATAAATATTCAAATATTTTAGTTTTACAACATAAAAAAAACCAATAAAAACGAGATGCATTTTTAGCTAAGTGAAATTTTGGTGTTCAATTTAAGATTGAATTTCAATTTGTGGACTTCCTGTTGATTTTAGCGTAGGGGTATCAGTGTGTGATTTTTAGGTCTTGATGAGTACTACAATTTGGCTTTTCTCCCATGTCTCTGTGACGTTCCTGTGGGCCACAGCGGGCGCCTTTCTGAGCCTAGGTGGCGCTACAGAGCCCATTTTAGCACTGAGGGGTTTGGTTTTTCCATTCTATCAAATTTTTCACCAGGCCTGATGTCCGTGCAAAATTTGGTGAGTTTTTGAGCATGTTTAGGGGGTCAAATTAAGCCTCAAAGAGACGTAAAAAACAAAAATTAATATCAATCTGTATTTCTAAAATGTATTTTTGGTCCATTGCGGAGTTTTTATTACTAATACAATGTTCTATCAAATGCATTACAACAGAACTATGGGTATTTTTTTAATGGCTAGTGCACAATCTTCCAAATAAGTATTAAAAAAGATCCTTGATGCCAAAAAAGAACTGATGATATTTTTCTACTGGGTTTTACAGCAGACAGACTGTGGTAGAAGCCAATAGCAGAGGTAAAGAATTAAATATGACATAAGCCAAGAGCCAGATTTGAGATGAGAATGTCAGTGTACCTGCCGGCACTCGCACTCATCTCTTTCCTTTCCTGTATTTATTTTAACAGTGAGGTCCATAACCCTGCATCTCCAGGAGTTCTGCCTGCATCTGGCCCATATTCTATCATTAGCTCTCCCAACCTCTCTCCCGCAGCCTCCCTCCATCTCTGCCTCTGCAAATTTACTTTAGTCACATATGCTGTAAAAACAATATCAAACGCATAAGGGTAAAATGGATCACACATTGTGCGGGCAATGGAAAATAAAGCCCAGAGGGGTGTTACTAAAACAGAAAAAAAGAGGAGACAGAAATGAGCAAGGAAAGGTTATAAAGACCTTACTGAAATGGATAACAGAGCTGAAATGATGCCAAAAGTCAACAGGGGAGGCATTTTGTAATGTCATCTCAGGTCCACCAATGGCAGAGCATGAAATAAAGTAAAGCCGGTACAGAAAATGAAAGTGAGAGCAATGGAAGGTGAGCTAAAAACAAATGGTTTGAATTAAATACTGTAAAGACAAATTACAGCTCAGGACGGTGCTGAATTCTGAAGCTCTTGGCAAATAAATAAAACTCAAGACACTATACATATTAGACTTCCCCACCAGGGTGCAATAAATGACACCAGGCGATGGACAACACAAATCAAAGTGATTTCCTGACATCATATGCTTGGTAATAAAAACAACCACTGATTGCCTGTCATGTATGATCGAGGGAATGGTGCCGCCTGCTGTTGCACATATCAGAACAAATATTGTTCCAATCTGAGATGGTCAATATGGCTTTATTCACCTCTGTGACAGGATGCAGGATGGCTTTGCTGGAGTGCTCGGTAATAGCACAAATAAAAACTGAGTGCAGATACAAACAGGTTGTTTGTTCGCGTGGAAGGAACAGAGCGGCGTTCCCAGGGAACACCTGCTCTACTGTAGTAACGACCCTGTCAATACGATTGGCCCAGAGAGCCGCAGTCTTAATGCACTCACCCCCTCATCATTATAAAGCACTTCAAAGAACACAGAGGCCATTAAACCATCAGTGCAGCACCAGGCCTGCATGTTTCCCCAGTTGTGGAGCCCGTGGCCCTTCAGCTGTCCTGTTGCGTGGACGCCAACGCTCTGGCTGATCCTCTGTCTGAGAGCACACTCCTTGCCGTGGGGGCTGGTTGGTTGGTTGACGGCCAAAGCCACAGCTTCCGTGGCTTTTTAGCATGACAGTGTCAGCGCCACATGCCCTGCAATAGCTGTGTCCTTCTGTGGTTCTGAAATAGAGCTAATGTACAGAGCTGTCTCTCAGTCTGGGTAATTATAATTTTAGTTTTTCTTTCTGTTCCTCATTTAGAAATAGTTTTGTTGTCCTTTGATTTATCATATAAAGTGGTGGACAAAGTACTCAACTTCAGGACTTGAGTCAAAGTACTGACACTCATGGTCAAATCTTACTCAACTACAAATAAAAGTTATTGGTCAAAATGTTACTCAAGTTAGAGTATTAAAGTACTTAAAAATACTTAAGTATTCAAAAGTACAAAGTAAAAGCACATTTTCTAATATCAGTACATTGCTGTATTGTTCTCAGTGCCCGAGTCAATCCCCGACTAACGTCTGCTTCCTGTTAATGTGGTATTTTAATCTGAAAGTGCTTCGATGAAAAGAAAACTCCTTCCTGCAGACTGTGCATAATATTTTGTTGGTTGACTGTTCGGTCTTGCTTTTTTGTTTTCAAATTTCCCATCGGGAGGCTAACATGCTGTTTAGCATTTTTTTAAAAACTAAAAACGACAAAATCGTACTGTTTCCTGTCTTCCCTCTTTATTGCTTGGTTCCGCTGCCGGTCACTTCCTGCCAATTTGCGACGGTAACTCTACCTGGACAAACTGCCTGAAACGCATTGCCAGCATAGACTGTATGTAAAGTAAGTAACAACACACTTCAAGTAAAGTACAGATACTGAAAAAAATGTGCTTAAGTACAGTACTCAAGTAAATGTACTCTGTTACTGTCCACCACTGATCATATACCACCATATAGACAATGTACGCGTCTGACATTGACTGTATTTTCGGCCTCCAGATGAGAACCAGCAACAAATCGTCCTCAGCACCTGGCACTGTTTTCATTACCTCTGAAAATGAGTAAGTGACCCGTGAGTTAATTGAACTTGGGATGTTTTATGTAATTATGAGACTTTCTCCACTGAGACAAAGACACCAGAGAGTGTTGTTCCACCCAGCGTGTCCACATGTCTCAGTGTGACCTGTGATATTTGTCGAGAGTGACTCTGAAACTTTTGTTGCAGAAGAAAAGTTGGCGTTTCGGACGTGGGTTCTGTGCTCAAATACATCAAAGCTGCCACAGATGACTTTTCATCAATAATTTTCACTTTATCCGACTGAGCAGAAAACTTATTTACAGTGTAAGACAGGCTGAGAGGAGGATGACAAAGGAGCAGCAGAAGTAATTTCATTCATATGCCATTCCCCTCCATTGGATTGTGGTGGCAGAAATCTCAGCAGCAGGCATCTTGAAACTTCGACAAATGAAATTGAAAGTGTAGCTAAGTCAAGGGCTTAAGAGTAGCTCTCCAGTCGTGTTCTTGTTAACATTTTAATGTTTGGAGAAATTTGGTTGAACCTCTGAAACACAATAAAACATCACAGCGAGTTGGCTGATGTTACCAGGTAGTCAGCGTACTCGGTTACGGACTACTAATACTGTTACAACAAACTACAGCTGATGCTACTCTCTGTTAAGGTGATAATGGTGGTAATCTGAACTGCACCACTAACAGCAGATTGATTGAAGTAAATGTGAACTTCGATCATAGACTGTATGAAGGAATAGACGAAGCAAGGGTGAGTCAGAAATGAGACCAATGCAATACACCCGACGGCCACTGGAGGCTGTCTCCAAAAAACTCTCGTTCCAGTTGACTTCAATTCAAAAATTGTAATTTTCAATCATGAAATGCTCAGTCAATACATTTTTATTACAAGTCACTGTGATGTCATTGGGTAAAGGTGATTCTTCTTATCAATAATCTGATGGTTTGTCTGGGGAAAAAAATCCTGATTAAGTAAATAATCAGCTTCAAAAAGAGGAATATTTGGGGCGTGGTTTGACAGCAGGATTGACAAGCCTGGTCTTCAAAGAGAGCAGCGTTAAAGTCGAGTCTCATACACATTTGGCAGTGACCTCAGGTTTAAAGGTTACACCCGCCTCCTCACTCCTCCCTTCATATCCACATATTTCTGGCTCCAAACAACCAACATGGCGACGTTCAAATGCCGATCTCTTGGTTTCAGATTGGGAGTCCAGAAACAAATGGGTGGTGTCACACTTGCTTCATCCATTTCTATATACAGTATATGACATCAATATAAAACAAACAACATTTTTTACAATTTGTTGACTAAGTAAGTGAGTAGTAGGACCAGCAACGTGACCTAAAAGGATCAATAATTTCTGGTTTGCTTTCAGCCTTTTTCAGTTTTGAATGAGATGAAAAGTTTTGGACTTGTAACCCCGCCCAGCAGTGATGTCACAGCATACTGAGTCCTGACACACCCAAAATTACACTTAGGTAAACATCAGTGCAACAGGTTTAGATTTTCAGGGGGTAAATTACTTGTTTCAGTTTATATAAACCTAAATGAGACTTTAGGGTTTAGTAAAACATAGTAGCACTAAAATCTTTAGTACTTAAAAATTGAATCAAAAATGTTCAAAAAAAGAGAAGCTATTTTTACTTTCAATGAAAAATACATTTTGCTAATATATAATAATGTTACAGAGGCCCGAATGGGACATGAAGAAAAAAATTGTGATGGTGAGGAAAAAAAAAAGTGCTGGTATCTTGCGCACATGATGTCGTGCGCACAACATACCAGCATTTTTTATTTACTACATCAAATTTCTTTGGTCTTTGTGTCTCTGTAGGGCCTCTGTATAATGTTGTAACCTTGTATGTTTCTGTTAATTTACCACGACAACTAGAAATAAACTAAAACCAAAGATTTAATATCACAAGAACACAAAACTTATTTAAAACCAAAAATAACAACATGTAAAAAAATAAATTAACAATATAAAAGGGTGCTTGTTATGTCTGTAACCAAATATAAACAGTCATATAATCAAATAATCAGCTTTACAGACGGCTTGTTGCAATTTAAACTGACAGCATAGCCGAGTTTATATTTATATATAAATAAAACATCTCGCAGCTTTAATGCAAGCTCTGTGAATTTGGAGTAATTTGTTGTTTATGCTTTTGCCAAATTAAGTACATTTGCTGTAATGCTGTAAGATTCTTGCAATCCAGCTGGCGAGCACGCTGGAATAAATCAAAGCGTTTCACTGTGTAATTGTGGACGAGCACAGAGGAGCGTTTGGGTAAAAAGACATGTTTCTGCAGAGCAAATATTCTGGAGCTATCTGAATGTTACACTTTGGAAACGGCTGAGCGAACACAGAGCTGCTGCTGGGACAGTGACAATTTGACGAGAGAACATCCTGACTTTGTTGCAATTTCCTAATCTTGCAAAATGTGCGAGTACTCCTCGCCGCCGTGTTTGTCAGCTGCTGTGGGGATTAATTAGCATAGCGAGAATGGAAATAGATCCGCCGCATTAGACCACTAGCCCGTATTTCACACGCTGTTAGCGGCCCAGCAAAGAAACAGGCAGTTCACAGGTCAGAAAGCTGTGAGAGCTGGAAACTGTATGAAGTATGTAGTACTCAAGCTGGGTGCAAATTGAAAAATGTGTCATACTGTATATCACACACACCTTTTTTTGTAAAATGATACCCCTCACCAAGTATATCACCAAAGAATTTAGGTGTTCAAATCAATTAACCACAAATGTTACACTCATTTCACAGGATAGGTGTTGTCTTTTAATCCAGTTTCATTTCAGCGTGAAAGGTCTGTTCACTTTTTTTCCTGAAGTCTTTAAGATGCAGTGAGACAGAGTTGCCTATTAAATCCTGACAGGTACACATGTTTGTGAAATTCACCACGGATGCAGGTATAATTACTTTTTAACTCATTTATTTTTACCTTATTCCTCTGATACATCTCTATGCTTTATTTTTTTTAATAAGCTACACGAGGCTTTAGAGAATTAGTAGATTGTGGAGCAGGATTTCATTCTTGTTTATTTAGCTACACATGTGCTTAGTGGTGGTTACGTTAAGAGTATCTTATTACTACTTACCACAGTTCTGCTTATTGTTACACCTTTGTCGATCACTGAGAGAAGGAAGTTGTTCCATAGAGTTGATTTATTGGGTTAAAACTATCCGGGCAATTCAATTTATTGAACCCAGCCAGTGAAAATGTCATGATTCAATGTATTTTTAGTTGGTTTTGATTGTCATGGTTTGGTCTCAGTGGTTGTTTTGGTCTTTGTCTCTCTCCATGTATCGTGTCCTGTCTGTTTCTGTGTTCTATTATGGTTCTGTGTATGTTCAGTTATTGTCATGTCATTTCCTGTTTTATTTTGTAGTCTGTTTCCTTGTGTGTATAATCAAGTTCTTCTTCCTGTCTTGTCGCACCTGCCCTGATTGCCTTGTCTCACCTGGTCATGATTTGTCTCGTCACACCTGCTCCCTGATTGTTCCTCCCACCTGTGTTTGATCACTCCTCGTTACCTTGTGTATTTAACCTCATGTGTCTCTCTGTCCTGTGTCAGTTCATTTGTAGTTTATGCTCATGTTGCAGCCATTTTGTTCATGTTTTCTGGTCATAGTCATAGTCTTGTCTGGGTTTTTTTTTTTTT
>OOFC01010424.1:1264-23622 GCA_900323345.1 Pseudochromis fuscus
TGCATGTGAAGCTTCAGCATGAGCTCTTAAATGAAACATAAATACATGCATAGTTTGAAAGTTAAGAATATTGAGAGCCTATGGAAAAAAAAATCAGATATATTTGATCATTTATAAAAAAGTTCAGTGTTTTTATACGACAGTCCTAATTCCACTACCACACTGCCATGATGCAGTGTAACTTGTTATGTGTAGCTTCCATATGGGCATAATTAAATTGGCAGCGTTCACAAAATCGTCCATGATGGGGGAATTCTGACGTTCTGAGCCAGATCTTCTAGTTATATGAGCTCTTTATTTTCAAACATTGCCACATATTGTTAGTTTATATCATAATCCATCTTTCAAACTGTATTTTGACCATAGCCCTTTAAGTGGGACACTCCCCAACCGCTTCGTCAGGCCATCATACCTGTGACACATGAACTTCTTTCCCTCAACAAGCAGTGTGACATCACACAGCTGCTGAGCATCCAGGAGCTGCTTCAGTCCTGAAAGATGTGCAAAGTGAGACGCAGTGAGAACTAGAGTGTCAGACGGGGCAGGGACAGAGAAAGAAAGCCTGGCCTTATCAGTTTTCTCTCTCACCATGTGTAATGTAGTCCCCCAGTGGGGTGGTGCTGTCATCGGGGAAGTCCTCCTCTTCCGAGTCACTGTCTGACAGAGGCTCTCCTCCTCCCCCGTCCCCGTCCTGCCATGGCTGGGGTCGCCAGGTGACTGTGCCCCCCCGCACAGCATTCATCTGAGGTTTGTACACAGCACAGAATTACACACATGCATTTCAAGTGAGCAGACCAGGTTTTACACATTAATCTTTAAGCATGCAGGTCCTAGTGGTATTAATGGAGACCCATATGACCCAGATAACACCTATCTGCACGAAACATACTGCTTCTCTTGCAAAGATTAGAATATTAGTGTTGTCCTGCTTAAATGCAGATTATACTTTTCAGATGTTTGTTTTCCACAGCCTCTTTCTAAAAGGCTGTCTACATTAAATGGCAGAGCAGGATGCTGTTGTTCGTGTGGCATCAGTTCTCTGCTACAATGCTGAATTTGTTTCATAGCTTTCCTTACCTTTGCTCTTCTTCTCGTTTCCACCGTGAAAGCTTGTTGGGTTTCACTTTCCACAAAGAATTGGAGAGGCAGTTTGGAGCAGGCTAACTGTATCCAAATACCCCGTTTATGATCAGAAACTTGGAAGCATCTGGGTGTCCTGGTCCGTCGGGGGCTCGACTGAAAAGGCTCGTCCCGGCCTGTGGGTGAAGACGCGTCAGGCTACTCGCTGCTCATCCAGCCCGGTGCACACCATCCCCGCTGACTGACGGACCAAAACTAGCTTACAGAGGGAGCAATTCTCCTCCCGTAGGAACGCGTCTCGTCGTAACACGCATCAGTCCTCCGTGGCATCGTGCACACATGTCCAGCTCGGCGGTGAGACGGCGCAGGCTGGAGTTTTTATAGCCCGTGGGGCTGAAAATCAGGTTCCGAGTTCAGGTTCAGTCGGCCGCACTTGTCATGTCTGAACCGGATTACCGCAACGTTAAACTTCCGCACCTCTGATTGGCTGACCTTTGGCTCGTGACGATTGTTTGGGGTTGGGTACTTTTTGTCTTTACTGCTAAAATTAAAACCTTCCCTAATTCTTCTTTGACTTTATGTGATATCCACTGCGTTTAATATCTTCATTTTTAAAATGAACAATAAAAACCGCTCGATCTGAACGTTTTACTTCAATTTCAATACCGACTTCCGCATTCACGTTGCATTCATGGGACATACGGTAATTTCGATTCCACAAACGGAGCTGCCTTGTTTTCCTACCGGCTAAAAATGTAAATACAAAGCAAAACAAAAAATATGAATGAGACTACTATAATTACATAATGTGCTTTCATTCAGTCATACTATCCAAACATTGTTAAAACGCACAAACACACCCGAAATGGGAGGGTAAAATTGAATATAGTACCAGATATTACTACTCCCCTGAATGCAACATCAGACACAAGACAAACATGGCGACCTGCATGGGCATGGTTGCGAGAGTTGGAGGAATCGCACTGACTGTGTTAAAGCCGGTGACCAGACCATGTTCGAGACACAGGACACGCGTGTTCATCCCGCACCGCCTTTCTCACGCATTCCGGAGCAGTTTGTACGAGCATGTCCGTGAAGGTTACAGCGACAAGCCCGAGCTGGACATGAGAGCAGTGTGTGAGGAGACCCACAAAGTCATCGCTAATGTGGAGAGCAGGAAAGGAGACCTGCAAGGGGAAGATGTCAGGAAAATTGTAAGTGAGGTTTTTATGGGCTGTTTTAGTCCCGTAAATAACGTCAAAGCCATGACCAATTTATATTGTGGTGATGTGGAATGACTAAAGTTACGTTATTCACCGTTTTACCTTCATCTTTCCCATTCTGGCACCAAAGCAAAACGTTTTTTTAAAATAATAATTTGCATGCAACGTGAATGCTAAGTGTCTCATGTAATGATTGCAAATATGTCTTTTAATGATAAGTCAATACTTTCATTAAAAAGCTCCTCCTCTAGTCTTCTTGAAACAATGTTTTAGGTTTGTTTTTCATCATAATTAGTTAAATCACATCGGTAACAAGTTTTAAAACATACTATTACTACTAATATAATCTTAAAAAAGAAGCCAATGTGGAAATGTGAAAAAAGTGCAATACCCCTGATGTCCACTAGATGCTGGCTCCAAAGAACTCTGGGTCCAATTGACTTTAATCCAAAAATAATAAATGTCAGTCATGAAACTCTCAGTCAATACATTTTCCCCACAAGTAATTTTGATGTCATTAAAAAAAAAACACAATTAGGTAGATGTTCAGCTTCAAAATGAGGAAGATGTAGGGACGTGGGTAGTTTGATTGACAGGTCTGGTATCCAATGAGACAAGAAGCTTGTTAGTATTAAGTCAAACGCACATAGAATCCTAACATATGTTCACATGTGTATAATTAGTATATTGTATAACAAACAGAATATTAAAATTTAAGGGTTTAAATTTACTTTCCATTTGACTCTTCCAGTTTCATGCTTATTTTTTCCTGGCTTTTTACTTAAATATACTGATGATGTATGTGTCTGTGTCTGTGTCTACGTTGTAGGCATGTGTGTGGCAGGAGCTCCAGGCAGTAAGAACAGAAATCTCGGAGCTGGAGGAGGAGAAGCGTCGCACCAGTGACACAGTCAAAGCCATCGTGGTGAGTAATGGTTTATTTAGGAACCTGGTCACCAATGTTTCAGATAGTAAATGTTTGAACCTTTTCTCAGAGTTAACATGTCCAATAAAATCCACATTTTTCCCTACATATATTGCAGTAAGTGTAACATTAATCATCTTTTCTTCACAGACTACCAATGACAAGAAAACCCTCGCTAGTGTAAGTTCAACCTCAGAATTTCATCTCTGTTATTAGTTTGTTAATGAATAAGTTGATACTGGTTTCCTCACTCCCGTGCTGTTGCTCTATGTTTCATCCTGCAGCTTCCAGAGTACACTCAGGCTCGGCAGAAGGGTCGGGAGATCCGCAGCAGACTGAATGAGCTCTACCCCAGAGAGTCAGAGCTGGAACAGGAACACTACGGCCGAGCGCTCAGACTGCCCAACACCACGCACCCTGATGTGGTGAGCAGGCACTGCTCGCTTTTCTCCCGAGCACCTCGGGAGAGATTTGTGGTGAAGCTGAAGTTTCTCTTTTCTTTTTCAGCCAGTTGGGGATGAGAGCCAGGCGAGGGTGGTGGAGCTAGTTGGACAGAAACCAGGTGACTGTTGTGATTTGAAGTGTAGATGAACAGATCTTAACATATTTAACTGATTAAAAGAAAATACTAATCTGAAAATGTTTGTCTCATTATTTTAGAGTTTGACTTCAAACCCAAAGGCCATGTCGAGCTGGGGGAGGAGTTGGGTCTCTTGAGGCAGAGGTAAGGACAACTGACTGTTGTTGTTGCTGCTGTTTTATTTCTACTATTGAAAGATGAAAATTTTGATTTTTCTGTTTCAGCAGGGGAAGAGCTTACAAAAGTTCTATTATTGTGTGAATATGTTAATGTGATCATTTTTTGTTTCGTCTTATATGTTCGTCACTTATATTGACATGAATGGTGATCTTTAAATTTCCTTTTTCCTCTGCTGCAGGCATTTATCTCATGTCTCAGGCCACAGGTCGTATTATCTGAGGGGAGCAGGGGCTAGACTTCAAAGTGCTCTCCAGAACTTCGCCCTCGACACACTGCAGCGACGGGTACGCATGCATGTGGAAATACTGCAAAATTAATGTCTGTTATTATTGTTATTATTTTGTTTATATGTACAAGAGGCAAACTTGAATTTTTCTTTTGTCTCCTGCAGGGCTTCATTCCCATGGTTGTTCCTGACATGCTGAAAGGAGCAGTGTTTGTGAGTAGAAAAGTAAATTAATTCCATTGTGGCACAGTGATTGATTGGAAGGACTAAAAGTTAAGCACCAAATGTAACTTTCTGCTACAGAAACAAAGAAATACATTTTGTGGCTCTGCATTATTTTTAAATGATGTAAAGAGTGCAGCCACATAATGTCAGACTCTCTCACTGCTGTGACTTTTTTCTTTCCCTCCAGGAGGGTTGTGGGATGCAGCCCAATGCCCATCGCTCTCAGGTCTATTCTCTGGACCAGGCTCGGTTCCCAGACCTCAATCTGGCTGGGACTGGAGAGGTCGGAGTGGCAGGTGATTTCTCCTCCAGATTAGCATGTTTTCATTTCCTCATAGCACTAAACTGGAGCGCACAAACCTCTGGCTGTACTGATGATATACACTGAACACTGCTGCCCTCTTGTGGTGAAGTATCAACACTGTTTGTTGAAACATTCGCCCATCATAAAGCTGTGTTCAGACAGGATGCCAATTTTCGCCTCAAGTGCACTTGTGATGTCTACTCATCACTTCTAACAGCCAATAGGAGTATTCCTCCCAGAAACTGTGGTGACCACCACTTATGCTGTCAACAATGAACGAGATCGCAAGTTTTGCTGTCTTTTAATTTTTCATGTAAGTCCCAGAAACAGTGAAGCCCTCTCTCCTTCTTGGGTTTATCCCAGTACAGAGTCACAGTTGTCTCTTAAAGCTCTGGACCGACACAGACAGCCACTATAAGGTCGGTGGGGAATCCCAGTGCTGATTGGTTTTCGCAAAAGCACATCATTCAAGTTAAAACTTTTTCAATTCGCCCCCATCTTTGCATTCACTTACCATGTAATTGCCTTGTGAGATAAATTTGCGTTGTGTCCGGTGTAAATGCACAGTACGAGATCGAGATTTTCTCCAACGGGTTCCCTGAGATCTATGGAGCAGTTTTTCTGTAATGCTGCTAACAAACAAGCAGACATAGTATAAGTGTACGAGTGCATACTTAACATTATTACATATGGCTGTCATGATAGTCGTGGTGTCTATGGATGTGTACAAATCCATCGATCAATACCATCAGTCCCAGCAAAACACAGTCGTTTCTTACCAGCAGAATTACCTACCACAGCTGATTGTTCTCCCTGCTATAGTGTTGTTATGTTGATCTAAGCAACCTGAGCCAGTTTGGTTTATTTCTGTCCTGCTCTTTTTAATGTGAACATGAGGCTGTTGTATGAAACAAAAGCATCCATTTGTGTGTCTCCTCCTCAGGCTATTTCATGGATCATGCAGTAAACTGGAAGGACCTGCCCGTCAGGTTGGGAGCACCCTTCACTCTGAGTTTGCTGTGGGTAGAGTGTTTTAATGGAGATAATGCCAACTGACATGAGCTGTCATCTCTCACTGCAGGTCGGTGTGCAGCAGCACCTGCTACAGAGCAGAGACAGACACAGGCAGAGAGACATGGGGGCTCTACAGAGTTCATCACTTTAATAAGGTCAAAATGCCACTCAGACACACGGGAGGTTTCAGTTGGATGAAAATGTAAATTTACAGCATGCAGGTATATTCATCTTGTTCTCTAAAATGATGTTAACAAGGTTTGTTGTCAACTGTGTGTCTGTATTCAGGTGGAGATGTTTGGAGTGACAGCAGATGAGACACGAGAGGAAAGCTCTCAGCTGCTGGAGGAGTTTGTATCTTTACAAAAACAAATGTTTTCTGCACTGGAGCTGCACTACAGGTCAATACACACACACACACGTAATTTCACAATCCCACAATATTCACAGTCTGTTTTTAGACATGTGAAAAATGCCTAAATTGCACAATCGAGCAACCACACCAGAGCCAGCAGTCTGAAATAGTTTAGTGGAGTCAGCACAGGAATGGAAGCTGTTGAAGTTTCCTTGGAGACGATAGACTGCTACATAGAGATGGATAAAGCAACTGGGTCTCAAAAATGTGCCCTATGTGCAAGTGCCAAAAGGTGCAATACCCCCCCATGGTCACTAGATGCTGGCTCCAAAAAGTCTAGCTCCAGTTGACTTCTGATGCATTTCTACTATGTGGTACCAGCTCTACTCGACCTGACACTCCTTGGGTACCGCCGGGATTGTTTCCATTACAGAGGATAGTACTGCCTCCGTGTAACTGGGTGTCAGGAGGAGAAAGTTCATGAAGTAATTGTCTGTTGTGGTGTCACAGAAAGCAGTTTTAAGGTTTTTTTCAGGAAAGAAATTAGATGTTTTAACTTCAGATATGTTGGCAGCATTGACCGCATGATCTCGGCACCTGGTTGTAAAATTTGCCGCTGGCTCTGACGTCTCTGTGGTGGTTATCCACAGATTTAAATTGTTTTGAGTTTATCTAACAGACAACGATATAAATTTATTTTTTAATAGATTAATCAGTTTGGCGTTTTTTTAGCCTGTTATTGCACTTTGGATGTTTTTTTTTAGTGTTTTTTCACACATTGTAGAAACTTGTTACAATGTGGACTGATTCCGACCAATCACGTTTTAGTACCTGCTCGTACCTGGCCGGCCTTTCTTTTGGAGCCACAGGAGAGCAGGTACTACATGCCAGGTTCCAGGTACCAGGTACTTTTTCAGTAATGGAAAACCAAACAAATGGGGTAGAGTCGAGCTGGTACCATGTCGTGGAAATGCACCATTCAATTCAGTTCAAAAATCATCATTGTCAATCATGAAATACTCAGTCAATACATTTTTTTCCACAAGTCATTCTGATGAAAGAATGAAAAAGTAAAAAAAATAATTTAAAAATTCAGCATTAAGTAAACATTAGGCTTCAAAAAGAGGAATATTTAGGGCTGTGGTTAGTTTGATTGATGGGCCTTATCTCCACTGAAACCACACCTGAGCTCAAGTCTCATACACATTGGTTCCTCACTCCTACATTGGTATCCATATCAACCTGTAAATTAGAGCTTGCTCAGCCTGTTTTCTCCTGGCACTGATCACCATCAGGACCTGCTTTAACACTTTAACAGTTAACATAAGTAACACCTTTAGAACTGCTGACATGTTGTTATTGCTGCACAGCTGGTCCTCATGTTGTTTTCTTTAAATTGTTTACGATATATAAATAAACAGCTGCTGGGACAAGGGATCTTGTCTTAGTTACTGCAGAAAGACGCATCGTTTTAACAGAACTGTTTTTGAGTCCTGTCTTGTCTTTGTTGGAGACAATAACAGATTTTAATATTGAATTGTCCACAAGTTTGGATTCAGTTTTTTCATCAATTTTTATTTTTGTCAAGTTGCGCAGCTTTACTTTTATTGGGTAACAGTTTGATTTGTGTGTGTTTTCCTTCAGAGTGCTGGACATGCCGACTCAGGAACTGGGTCCTCCAGCATACAGAAAGTACGACATTGAAGCCTGGATGCCTGGAAGGAACAGCTATGGAGAGGTCAGACCCATGACATGATGGCTACTTAAATACTTTCAGAAATTCAGAAATTCAGATTGAAAGGAACAGAAATGAGCTGATGATCTGGTGACACAAACATAACATATTGTACTTGAAACATATACAATTCCCACACATCCTGGAAAACCTGGAATTTTTTAGACCATACTTAAATACTAGTCCTGAAAACCGCAATGCCATCATAGAAAAAAACAAACCAAAAAACTATATTGGTACATTTTATTTTATCTTTATTTTTTTGTTTTTTTGTATGCTATGAATTTTTATTCTGAGATTCTGTGCTTTTTGTTTGATGTACCATAATAAAGGGTCACATTTTTGTCTGACAAACTGTCCTTTGACAATTTGTATTGACCACATGATGTGACCTGTCGCTTTATGGGTTTGGCATTTGTACATCGCCATGTTGGTTGTTTGGACCCAGAAATGACCATAGTTGGATATGAAGGGAGGAGTGAGAGAGATGGGCCTGACCCTGCCTCCTTTGAATCCTATTATTTAGACTTTAGCTGATGACATCATGATTGAAAATTACTATTTTTAAATTGAAGTCAATTGAAGCTTTTTTGAGTTTTTTGGAGCTAGCATGTAGTAACCATCAGGAGTAGCACTTTCTTGCACTTCGACATTAGCCTCATTTTCTAGCCCTGGGTGCTTCGTCCACTTCTACACATGACATCCTCTGACATTTTTTCTATAGTATGCTGTACCATACAGAAACTGTCTTGATAATCATGATTTCTCTCGGTCATACCAACCTTGCATCATAGAAAATATTATTGAAATATTCTGGAAAATAATTTCTTCATATGAGTGGGAACCCTGTTTAATAAGCGAGTGAACCATAAAAACACTGATTCTGAGATGTTCTTGTCTGGATACGTCAGATTTCCAGCGGGTCCAATTGTACCGACTACCAGAGCAGACGTCTCAACATCCTGTACGAGAGAGAGGACGGCAGCCTGCAGTACGCCCACACAGTAAGGCTGAAGATGAGACAGCACTGCTGCTCTACATTACAGCAGCTGCCACTTCCAAAATACATGTGTTGTTTTTAATTCACTGTAGGTGAATGCTACAGCGTGCGCCATTCCCCGAACCATCATCGCCATCCTGGAGACACATCAGACCAAAGTAAGACCTCAACAGGACACACTCATTATTACAACTACAATAGTCCGCACAAGGCACTGCATTATATGAGACATTTTTAAATCTATAAAATGTAAACTTCTTGTTGAAACTGCACTTCATTCTTTGCTTTTTTTTCCCCCAATAAAACATGATCTTGTCTGCCTCCCACTATGCTTAACGTCTGATATCTGTGATGTTGAAGTGGGGTCAGATCAAGCATATGACATATGGACACATTTCATGTTCAATGTACTGAAAACCAAATAACTTATTTGAATGTTTTATATATTGATGACTAGGTATCGGTAACTACTTTCATGTGACATATGTTGCAATTTGCTTAAATAATATTTTAGAGCAAAAAAAAAAGTAATTACTGCCCTGTGGCAAAATGAATATCATTTTTCCCCACTTAACGCAAATGTACAAAACATGCTGTTCTCATATGAAATTGACATTAAATTAAATCAACTAATGAAGGTAACATGTTAAACTACACATTGGATCATAATATCGAAATGATACGTTTTTACAGGCCTTAACATAATGTGACATGATAATATAATAATATGGACATAAAGCTGTCATGTTATTTACAAGAAAAGACTTCATGTAACAAAAACACCACAAATATGTTCATAAACTTTTATTCAAAATATAAGTAACAACTGAAGTGATATTTACAATTTACATGGAAATATACTGTACAAATAACTTCATTTACAGACATTCTTCAACATTGTTTAATCATTGTAAAATATACTCACATAAAATATTTTACAACTTTGTTTTAACAAATGCTCTATAGTTCAGCCCTTTATCTGTCAATTCATATCAATCAGCAGACTCTGAATCTCTGTTTTTCTAGAAGTTGTATTGCAATTTTAAAAGCAGTTCCATAAACTAGAGTTGTTTTGCTAAAAAATGAGCCTGTTTGAGAAATGATATGTGGAGTTTTATTTTTTGACACTCATGTTCACTTTGGCTCCTCCTTGTGATTGTTGTCACTGAAATTAGAATGAGTTTTATTTAGAAATGCTGAAATTTTAAAGAAGGAAACTTCCACTTGCATTACCAGTTTTACAGTGTCCTGATAACACAGCAGATAAATTAAAAGGGACAGCTAAATAGATTAAAATTACACAGTGACAGTTGCCTGATTCCTGTATGTTGAAAATTTCTTTCTATCTCCCCAGGAGGGAACAGTGCGTGTCCCCCGAGCCCTGCAGCCTTACTTAGGTCTGGAAGTGATTGAGAAGCCAAAGTACACTCCGTTAAAATACATCGGACCCAACCAGCACCATCAGCCACCCAGGCCTGCTCCTAAACACAGATGACACTAATACATGTGGCGTGCTGTGACACCAGCACCTGAGGCGGAAACACTGACCACATTCAACCACATTCAACCCCATGGACAAAGAAAACATATCAAACAAATGGGTTTGTCATGTTGCTGTCCAAGTTATTAATGATCTCCATTTCCTTAAAATTAAAAGAAACATGCTCTGACTTTTTGAGTTGAGTGTCTTCAGGGGTTGATGAGATCTCCACTGAAAATATATGATATAACCATGAATACAACCCCTCCAGATTATTAGAGGAAATGAGGAAACAATAACCGCTCCAAAGTTCAAATGTTCAGTAGTTTTTTCTGTAATGATTCAGACAGACAAACAAACAAAGCAATGCAAAAACATAATGTCCCTGGTGGAGGTAAAAAAAAATAAATAAATATTGAATTTCTATCTCATGTGATGCTTCCTGTACATTTTTCTTTCTTACGTACCCTAATGTTATAGATATGATTATTAGATATATTGTCAATTACCTGTTGTGGACTGAATGAAAGATTATCTTATCTTATCTTATCTTATCCACACATTAGCATGCTGCACTCAAACCCTCTCAATGACACTATGACCTTGACAGTGGCTTGCAGACGAAACACAAGTATTTAATTTAATTGAAGTTAATGTGTGTTACCTCACCAGCTGTTACGGTAAGAGACCAGCAGCCAGAGGATGAGGTGATGGTGTTTGCTAGTCATATTTTCCTGGAAGGTTTTACGCATCACTTCCAGTGAATTTAATTTCATGCCTGGGCTTTTATCAGATTCAACATATTGTGAAGTGCAGGACGACATCCCTGGCTCTGTGACTCTGTGGCTCTGTGGCTCTGGGCTGGGGTTTGATCTGGTCTCAGTCACCTGACACCGCACACACACACACACACACACACACCGCTCGGCTCCACCTCGCTCGGCGGGTGTGTGAAGAAGATCCAGCCCCGTTATTTCAAGGTTATCTCCTGCAGGAGCCTCACTTTCACGGATCCTATGGGAATTCTGATAACCGCGATTTTGCTGTGGGCTGCCGTCGGAGGTAAGCGAGCATCACATTCATCAAACAGCCTCAGTTGTGTGTGTTTTGTCGGTGTGACACTGCGGGTTGCTGTGGGGAGGCTGTACGAGCCTCATCCTTCACACACTACTGCCTCAGCTCTGTTGTTTGTTTTTCCCGACGTGCAGTCAGCATCATTGGTAAAAACACACAAAATAATGCGTTATAATGGTAATAATAGCGCTTTAAGGATCGTACCGGAGGTGTGTGCTAACCTAAAGCCTCAGGGGTTTAGGACTAATAGGCTAAAGAAAGAGCGCTGTTACATAATTTGTTGTGCGCCCACCTTTTCGGTTCCTGTGCGCCACACGGATGGTGCTACCTCTGGATTTTTAACACACACAAATATTTTACTCCAGCATGTACAATACTATAAAACTATTAATGTTTACTACTATGGTGACCCCCATTTGTTCTTACAGTCCGTTTGAAATAAGACATTTAAAGCTCCGCGCAGGTGAGGAGCGCACATGTGCCAGGCAGGCAGGCAGGCAGGCAGCCGCCGTGGAAAACCCACAGTAATTAGTTAAAGCAATTTGTCGGCTCCCTGCAGGGTGTGAGGAAAGTCTGCCTCCCACACAGACATGTGCATATAACAGGATTAGTATTAGGTTGCAGTAGTGTTCTGCGGCAGCAGCGTCGATAACCTCCAGATAGCGGAATATAAACTGTTTATGGGTTTAAGTTGTCGCAGTGTGTGAAAGCAAATACCCCACCCCAACAGAAAACACCTACAACTACAGGTAATACACTTCTAAATACCAGTGCAGCTCAATCAGCTGCCAGGAGGAAGTACTAAAAGCGTTATAAACTGTTATTACTGCGCATCCTCCTTTGCGCATCCTTGTGGCTCTTAGTCTTGGAGGTGAATTTGCTTCTATGACTTGGACACATGTTTAATTTCTAACTCAGCTGACTCAAGACAAGCCAATAAAGCCAAAGCCAGATCACAGCGTTAATTATGGGGCCGGGGTGTCCCAGCTTAGAGTATGGAGAGCACCCGCGCACACACGCACACACACACCCTCCCTCACATGGACAGGCTGCTCACGTGTTTGGGGATAGGGTTCATCGCTGGCCAATGGTATCAATTAGTCCTATTGATCCTGGTCTGTGCTGATCTGGCTGCGTGCTGACCACATAGTATTAGATCAAGTTCACGGCCTTTTTTGTTCAATTGTAAATGCAATATTTTCTTTTAAAGAGAAGTTAATTGTAGTACATCTCAGCCCTTAATTGATGAAGTAATTTGAATAAAGCAAAAACACAGTTTTAGGAAAATGACTGCAAGTGTCACTAGCGTGTTTAGATAATAGGAATGAAAAGATCAAACACAGAGCTTCAAGTCTGGTTGATGGTTTTATTCATTAAGAAACAGTAATATAAGTAAAAAGAAATGAGCATTATGTGTGTTTCAAAATATTTCATGTTGTTTTGCATATTTCTCTTCAGTTAGACTTTCTTCATTGTTGTGATAGGGGCACTTTGACAGACAGCACAACCTTTCTAAACTGAAATTGGAGCTGACATTTAGATTTTCTTGTAAATGAAGGTGCAGTAATTGAACAGCAGTATGTCTTGTGCCTCAGACAGTCCTCGCCTTGCGCCCCAGGTCATAATAATGAAACATAAAGTTCACAGGCTGCAGGATGAACATGGATTGTGATCCATCCTGACATTTAGATCCTTGTTGATGCGATGTATCTCCGTGAGAAATGGCACTGCTTAGGGTGCCTTTAATGATGTTCTGGCAGGTGCAGGACTGCTGACTGATTTAGCATTGGTTGAGAAACTACCTGTGAGCTAAAGCTGCTGGGGATGTTTGCATCCTGGAGAGAGAGAGAGGGACAAAGGGTTAAGCTTCTTTGCTGTGTCACTTTACCAAGGTAACTGTGCTTACTTTAATCAGGGAACAGCTCCACTCACGCCCATGCAGGACAAACTGTTGCTAAGTCAACAAACTAGTTCATCTGTGGTGCTCTGCTTAATACAGTTTTGGTGATACAGACATGATGAATATTGATATTCCTATTCTCCCTCACGCTCCACCTCCCTCCCGACTTTCTCCCTCATGTTTTGTGTTTCAGTGGGAAGCCGGCCAGTAACCTCACCCCTTAATGATGCCAAGGTCAGAACCATTATTTCCCCCTCTCATTCAGCTTTGTACATTTATGTATTAATTACTCAACCGCTAATTTTTTTTTTTTTCTAGGTTGAATGTATTATTCAGGAAACACTGAATGAAGATGGGTCGCAGCATGAATGTGGCCAACAACTGGCAGGTAACATCTCGAATTATCAGTGTTCATGTAACATTAGTGCTGAACGAATTATTTCATCAGGCAATCAGTAGGAATTTAATTTTTAAAAAACCTTTAGTTTGTAAAAAAATAAAAAATAAACAAAAAAACTAAACTAGTGGACTACAGACTTTGCACTGTTGTCTCGACATAAGGCATCTGAAGTAAAATAGTGGTAAGAATTTTAGACCTTTTATAATGATTAACCAGCTAGAAAGTACTCAGAGAGGCATAATCCACATCTGATCTAAACCAAACTGTTTGTAGACAAAGTTCTGAATTTTACCCAAAGAGCTGAAACACTTCACTGTTTCCAGTTTGTAACCACCACTTCCTTCTTCTGTTTCTTAAAGTCTGACACACAACCATAGAAGATGCAACACCTAACATGTGGTCTAATCTGTGATGGGTGTTCATCTACAAATATATTCTGCTGGTGTTCAGTCCTTTGTTTTTGGTGTGCAGTTGTCTTATTATTGTGGACTTTTTTTTTATTTTAACAGAGGAACTAGACGAAGTGCAAAGACATCAGGGTCTTCTCAGGGAGCTGCAGAAACTGGCCGATGATGGTGAGCATGAATTCACATTTACACTCTTTGTGTTTTTTTTTTATGCCACACTGTGCATGACACTATCTGTTGCCATCTGACTTTTGCAGAGCGAGAAAAGGTGCACGAGGATGACAGGGAGCGATATGAGTACAATCTGGCTGATGATGAGAGCGACTTTGAGCCGAGGGACGAGGAGGCGAAGGATGAGAGAGACGTGAGCGACCTGGCTAAAGAGGCAGACGGAAAGACAGTGGACGATGACACCAAGGAGAAGATGATGGAAGAGCCACGGATTGAAGATAATGGGAAGGACGACGAAGAGGAGAGAGCCAAGGAGCTTGAGGAGCTGTTGGCTGAAGAGATCACCAAGAAAGGCAAGGAGGAGAGGAACGATGAAGAACTGAAAGAACTGCTGAAAGAGCTGAAGAAGAAGCGATACGAGGCGGTGAAGGAGAGGGAGACCAAGAAGGGCTCAGAGCAGAAGGAGGAACTGGAGGAAAAGAAGAAGCAAGACAAAGAGAAGGAACCGGAGGAGGACCTGGAAAAACACAGGATGGAGGAGAGGAGGAAGAGCGAGGTGGAGCTGATGGTGGAGAAGGAGAAGGTGGAGAAGGAGCTGAAGGAGCTGCTCAAAGAACAGGAGAGCAAGAGCAAGTCCGAGCAGGAGAGGGAGAGGAAGGAGAAGCAGGAGGAGCTGGACGAACTCATGAGGAAGATGAAACGGGTGAAGGAGGAGGAAGAGGAGGAGCAAGAGGGCGGGAAGAAAGAGGACGACGGGGACAAAAAGGTGGCGGAGGAGGAGGAGAAGAAACAGATGGAGGAGGGTGACGGAGAAAAGGAGAAAACGGAAAATGAAGTGAGGAAGAAGACGGAGGAAGACGAAGCGGTGGAGGTGAAAGAGCCGCAGCAGAAGAGGGTGATGGAGAAGGCGAGCGATGAGGCCACGCGGCAGTTTGAGCGGGAGAGGTACAAGGATGAGGAAGAGGAGACAATGAGGAGGGGGAAGAAGATGAAGGGGAGGTAAGTTAGTGTCAGTAATCTGATGAATTATACTTGCTGAGGACCTGCACAGGACAAATCTGCTGCTTGGTTACAGTGACAACAAGAGAGGTCTGTGTACAGAGTGTAGAGGATAAAGAAAAAACCCACACAGCTGCTGTTGTTTTACATGAAGCAGGAGGAGTTTAGAAGGAGTTTAACACAGAGAGGAGACACTTTGCTTTCCTCCAGCTCATGATTGAATTTAACAACTGGGCTTTACAAATAATCTCCATCCCCTGTAGTGATTACATGCAAACCTTTTTGTCTGTCCACAGGAGCTGCTGGAGATCGAAGCCGAGCTGCGCAAAGTCGCTGCAGAGCTGAGGGAGCTTCGCAGGGGATAAGAGAGACACACACACACACACACAGAGCGGACTGACAAAACCCTTTGTTGCATTCACAGTCGCACATTCAGCTCACACATTTTCCATTTAACAGCCTTCCCAAAAAAAAAAAAAAAAAGAAAAAAAAGAAATCGACTCAACGCTCAGAGAAACGTCTTTAGATGTGAATCTGTAAATGGACGTTAGTAGAAACTGTACATACTGTTGTATCCTTTCTACTCTTAGATCGCCTGGAAAAAGCTGTCACTGTTTCCTCGTTTGTTGGGGGGGAAAAGAGACACAGTTTTCCAGAGAATCTGAAAAGCTTGTGTCCGTCACTGGTGTCCCTGTCTGAGTACCTGTAAATGGTGTTTGTAAGGTAGACAGGTGATTTCTCTTCAGCTGTTAAACCGCCATGGAGGCAAAGCATTCAGCACTTTCATTCCAATGTGAATTTGGACTGCAGATTGACTGCCGACCACATAGAGTCATAAATAGTGGCAGTCACTGCTTCTTATCTCTGGAGGTACCGTCTTTGAAGACGTGTTCTTGGTGGGGAAAACAGGTTCCCTCCTATAAGTAATATGTGTATTTTAATATATATTTTGTGCAATAATTGATGTGTAAGCTGTTCCTGCTGTTCCGACTGTTAACAATATGTACTACTGATATTTCTACACAGGAGTAAGTCATTATTTCCTCGTCATTTCTTTGATGATAGACTAGAAACCAAGGATTGTGTTTCATTTGGCTCACGCACTGTTAAAACCTGACTGTTTGTGATGAACCGGGGTGACACGAGCAAAAACACACGGTAGGAAGCAGAATGTAATTCTGCGCACCGACACGTGCAGGCGTCAGATGTTAAGTTCATCTTTTGCGTGGTTGGTGGTGTGGCGACAGGATGTGATGTGCTTAGAGCTTAAAAGGTCTAAAAGTGTCACTCCGGGTTCTCAGCCAGCTTTGCACTCTTATCTTAACAAGCCAAGGAGGAGTCGAGGAAGGAGGAGGGTAACACTAAAGCCATTTGTTGTCTTTTGGTAACACTGACAATAACATCAATATGATAAATGTCACATCACAGTTTTCATGGCTGTCATGTCATTTGTGTAAATATCCGATATGTGGTCTTTAAGCCAAGGTCATAGGAAATACGAAGCAACAGCGCCCCCAAGAGGACACTGGGTCGACGTGCACACGGTGCAGGATTAACAGGGTTACTACTGGAGGCCCACTTCCCGCAATAACACAATATAGACTACAGCACATGTGAATGCAATAATTAGCCAAATAATTAATTATTCAATGTATTTTAATATGTAATCAAAGTGCATCATGTAGTACTCATATAGCAAATATAATCTCTCTTTTCTACACAGCCAAGAATTACAATACATTTATGTATCTGAACACTGGCACTGTTGCCGGTCAACTTGTGTAAACACGTAGTAATAAGACATTACCAGTCAAACACTTGAGGAGTTCATTACTGTCTATTCCAAAGAAGAGATGTTTGTTCACTTAAGAATGAAAAATGAATGTACTTGTAGTTTTTTCTTTTCTTTTTTTCTATAGAAGTGAAAAATATTTCCACAAAATGTATCTGACAAACCAGCAAGAAAGCAGGAGGAAATGTCTGTATGGGGGTGGGTGACATTTCAAACATCAGGAAAGAAAATGGTAAACAAAAACATCATTTGTAATATTACTGGCCAATCAGAGTGCTGTATTTTGTGCCTGCCGTATCTTCTTCTATGCTACCTGTCAATAAAAGGAAAGTGTATCAAATGTGTTTTGTTTCTTGACATAAATCGAGCAGCAAAAAGTTATTAGTGTGGAGATCAAGACGTGTTACAAATCACACATCATGTGCTCAGAGGGTGTAGCTTAGGTTGGTCCAACAACAGTAAAATAAAAAAATCAGTGTGAGTTTAGTTCGCCTGGTGATGAAACACTGAACAACCTGTGATCAGTTCCTGAGGTGACACCTGTAGTCTGTTGTTGACTAAGCTGTGGCCTGGGGTCCAGCGGAGGCGTGCTTGTCCAACAATGACTTAATGTGGCTGAGCAGTGAGGAGAAAAACTGGGGCACCCCCTCGTAGCCTAACAGAGAAAAGAGAGCATGAGAACATCACCGTGTCTTTTCTTTCTGTGTGTATGTGTACATTAGTGTGTGTGTGCACCCACAGTACCAGGGAAGATGTTGATGTCGATGACGGTGAGCGTGTGCGTGTGTATGTTGATGATGACATCCACGCCGAAGAGGGCCATGTCTAGCTGTGCCCGGAGCTCTTTGACCAGGGCGGCCACAGCGTCGGAGCTGGGGGGAGGCAGGCACGGCATCTGCTCATCAAGCTTAAGAAACATAAAGGAGAAAAAAACTGTGGACTTCAGTGATCACTCCAATCCAAAACTTTACACAGCAAAGCTCCAAATGTATATTTCTTTCACATAGTGACTAACTCAATTTGCATTGCTACTACTCACAGCAGTGAGGTCAGAGCTCGACTCTGGTTTGGACACCTGGTGACTGTTGAAGAAGATGGTCTTCCTGTCTGGAGACAGAGGGACATTAGGGACAAGAAGGCAGTCAGAGCATAAACCTCTGCCAAGGCAAAACTTATCTCCACCAGACTGTCTCAGATTATAGACATTACCATCCTACATGTGTATGTGAGGTGTTTCAACAAAATATACTAAAGATGTGACAAAGTTATAAATTTTACCCAAAGAGCTGAACCACTTTTCAGTTGGTACCATAGACTGTATATACAATGGATGAAGCATGGTGAATGTGATGTCACCCATTCATTTGTGGACTCCCATTATGAAGCTAGGACATTGGCATTTGAACGTCACCATGTTGTTTGTTTGGAGGCAGAAGTGACCATATTTGGATATGAAGGGAGGGTGGAGGAGGCGGGTCTGACCCTTGAACCTAAGGACACTGCCCAGTGTATATTAGACTCAACTTCAGAGCTGGTCTCACTGGAGACCACGCCCCTAAATCTTCCTCTTTCCCAAGCCTAATATCTGCTTAATGATGGAATGATCTTCAGATGGACCACCACTGATAAGAAGAACTGACTTTAGCTAATGACATCACAATGACTTGAAAATGTATTGACTGAGTATTTCATGATCGAAAAATGATTTTTGATTGGAGGTCACTTAGGGCCAGCTAGTGGCCATCAGTGGCATTGCCTTTTCCTGCACTTCCACACTGGCTTCACTTTTGACCCTGAGTTACTTAATGAATTTCTATACAGTTTGTACCTACTTCCTTCTTCTTCACCGAGGCAGCAGTGGCCTTTTGCTGCCCCCTACTGGTCACCACTGTCTGGAGAAAATCTCTTCAGATTTTTTTTTAACAAACAAATTTAATCATTTGTTTCTTGGGTAATACAATGTCTCTAAAAAAATAAATCATTGAGATCAGTTCACAAAATCTTGTTGCTAACAAACCAACAGAGGTGGAAAACATAACCTCCTTGGCAGAGATAACGCTACAACGACAGGAGAAGACACAGCAGAAGGAAACAGAGCATGGAATGGACATAAAAAGCTACAAAGAGGATGAAAGATCAAGGCACACAAAGTGAGGAATAAAAGACAAGGCAGGTGATGGAGGGAATGGAAAGTTCAGGGAAAGGATGTAAGGTATGTAAAGTGTGTGTTGGTGGGATTCAGACTGACCACAGGGACCAGAGGGGAAGTTCTTGAGCGAGGGCCTCTCTACACAGTAGTGTCTGTCTCCTACCACATACACCTTGTGCAAAACAGCTCCGTGGTTCACAAAGCTCTGCAGCACACAGGGAGGACGGATATCAGCCAGACTGCCTGCGCTGAAGATCAGAGACATCTGCAGAGCACAGGAGGTTGTACAGAACGAGATGAGTGAAAGCACAGGTAACATTTTTATATTGGGAAATGAGACTTTATAGGCAAGAAAAAAAAGGTCAAACCACTTACCTCATGGGAAAGTGAGCCATGTGCCACTCTGGTTTTACAAACTGGGGCCAACAGAGAACAAGTGTTAGAGGGCTCTGTCATACTTAATGAGAAAGTAAAAAACGACGATGAGGTAAAGTGGAGTTACTGAGAGGGAAGCTTAGCTGCTGAGTTATCACAGCTTGCTGAATGGATGACAGGTCACTGGTACTGTGGATCTCGAGGTACGGAGGGCTGCAGATACGCCAGTCTGACAAACAGAAGAGAGACAGACTCAGATTCCCTCCCCTCAATACAATTAAATGATTAAAAACGGTCACTATAAAACCACATCAGCACTGCTTTCTGTTTTAACTGCAAGCAGAGAGTTATGTCTTTAGCTGTAGTAACTGTTTATCCCTATCTGTAACTATAGGTCTCACCACCTAAGGTTCACCTTTTACCTCTGGCTATTGATCTTTCACTCGATCGTTCTCTCATTGAATTTGTTAAACTCAGCTAAACTCTGAATCCCAGTGACATCACAGAAAGATGAAAGAGAAAATATACATTCGTTTTTCTTTTAAAATTATATACTATTATATATAAATATAGTTGTTGATTAGAGAAGAAATTAATTTGACAAATAATGTTAAATTGATTTACTGCTTCATTTCCCCTTTAAGCTGCAGTATTTACACCATGAGGCTGCAGTTCACCTCGGAGTGAGTTGTGCAACTTGCTCATTATCCGATAGGAGGCGAAGCGGTCTAGTAGTTGAGTCATGGCAGGAAGAGGGTCCAGCAGGATTGTACCGGGATGAGCAGTCACGTAGCTCTGCGATAGAAAAGATGGAAAGAGAGACCTTTAATGCACTGCTGTCAAATATTTTCAGCTGCATCAAGTAATAATAATACCCCAAATTTTCTATCAATACACAATAACGCAGGTGGGAAACTGACTTTTTTGCCCACTCTGTCCCATCACTAGACCAGTCTAAATTCCTCCAGGAGCACCACATGTACCTGACTTGCATTCGGACAGGAATAATTTGAACAGATATAAAAACATAGACTGTATATAGAAATTAATCAAATGTCAATAGCTAAAGTTAATTCTTCTTATCAATGATCTGGTGGTCCATCTGAAAATCCTTTCATCATTCAGTGTCTGGACTCCAATGAAATCAACCCTGAACACAAGTCTGAGATATACTGGACAGTGTCCTCAGGTTCAAGGGTTTCCTCCCACAGTCCAAAGACATGCTAGTTAGGTGAACTGATTACTCTAAATTGACCATAGGTGGTAGTGTGAATGGTTGTTTGTCTTTGTTTTAGCCCTGCGATTGGCTGGCAACCTGTCCAGGGTGTACCCAGCCTCTTGCCCGTTGACAGCTGGGATAGGCTCCAGCAGACCCCTGCAACCCAAGTGTGGACAAAGCAGGTATAGAAGACTGACTGACTGTTATTTTAACTTCTTTTTTTAACTTATTTTGGAAAAGCAAAACAAACATAACTAGTCATTTAACATAAGTGGAAGGTACATAACGTCACAGACACACATATATATAACAAAAATGAATGACATCAATATAGGAAAAAGGGAAAATGATAGTGTTATGTAATAATATAAATATTATATTAATATCATTATTAATATTTTTTAATATTATATAAAACCAGTCTTATATTACAAGTGTGGTAGACAGCAATGGAGACAGAAAGAAAGACAAGAAGGTAGGTGTGTGTGTGTGTGTGTGTGTGTGTGTTGTGACATAACTACGGTTCTCAAAGATGGGACCTGTGGCTGTGGTCATACACGTGGTATTTGGGTGAGTGCTGCTGTGAGCTCAGAAGAGTTAAAAATGTTGTTCAGGTTTCAGTTAAGACTGATATACGGTTGCTTCTGGGAGCTGCTATTCTCTAGATTAAAATGTACTCAGTGTAAAGGTTAATCCAGTGAGTAATCTGACAAGATTTTCTAGATTTTCAGGTTTGAAAGGTTATTTTCTTAATGAGAGTCTGAAAGGAGAGTAACTGTGCCTGCATTTTGTATCGCAGCAGACAGGGCGACGTCAACATTGGAATTCTGCAGATCAAGATAGTTAAGAGGTTATCACTTACTTAATTACTGCAAAGGGAGTGAACTGTTTGGCATGAAAATACTTGTCTGTACTACCCAACCTACATTATGAACAGGTGTCATAATGCAGGTCACTGCAAGTCATTTTCTCATTTTGTAATTACAAGTGTTATGGAGGTATCTGAGAGAGGTTCAAATTTATAACGTTTTCACCATATAGAAATGGATGAAGCAACCTGGTCTCAAAATGCAGCCAAGAAACACAATACTCCTGGTGGTCACTAGATGCTGGATCCGAAATCTCGAGCTCTAATTGACTTCCATTCAAAAATCATCATTTTCAATCATGATATATTCACTCAATAATTTTTTTCCCACAGGTCATCCATTAGCTAAAGTGAACTATTCTTATTAGTGATCTGGTGGTCCATCTAAAAAAAAAAAAAAGTTCAGTAGATATTAGGCCTCAAAAAGAGGATGATTTAGGGTTGTGGTTAGTTTGATTGACAGCTCTGGTCTCCAATGAGGCCAGCGTTGAAGTCAAGTCTCATTTACATTGGGCAGTGTCCTCTGGTTCAAGGATTAGACCTGCCTCATTATTTCTCCCTTCATGTACAAATATGGTCACTTCTGGCTCCAAACACCGCGACGTTCAAATGCCAAACCACTCCACAAACCAACCGATGACATCACATTAGTTTCATCCCAGAGACCCGACTAAAAC